>PVIJ01001452.1:94964-198952 GCA_004024925.1 Scalopus aquaticus | reverse complement strand
AACAACAAATGCTGGAAAGGATGTGGAGAAAAAGGAACTCTTCTACACTGCTGGTGGGAATGTGAACTGGTCCAGCCACTATGGAAAGCTGTATGGCGATTCCTCAAATTGCTAAACATGGAGCTCCCATACGACCCAGCAATCCCACTTTTGGGAATTTACCCAAAGGACACAAAAACACTAATCCGAAAGGATACATACACCTGTATGTTCATTGCGGCACTATTCACAATAGCAAAGGTATGGAAGCAACCCAGATGTCCAAAAATAGATGATTGGATCCAGAAGATGTGGTACATATACACAATGGAGTACTATTCAGCATGGAAAGAAGATAAACACATGCAATTAGCAGCAACATGGATGGAATTAGAGGGAATCATACTCAGTGAAATAAGCCAGAAAGAAAAAGAAAAATATCGAATGGTTTCACTTATAACAGGACTATAGGGAGGCCGGGTGGGAGAGAGACACTCAGCAGTGGGGGAGGGGTGAGGGGAGGATAAGGGCACAAACGGGAAGAGAGGAGAATACAGGGGACCATGGAGATGGATCACGGGTGAATTGGTGGTGGGCTGCCCAAGGGGAATACAAAATGTAAAAGACATAAATAACAATAAAAAAAGGAAAAAATAAAATAAAATAAAACACTAAAAAAAAATTAATTCATCAAAAAAAAAAAAAAGAACAGTTCTATGGAACAGTAGCTTCAACTGTCTCGCACAAAGTCTGAAATATTTTCAATGCTCAACCTTTCCGACTGGGCTTTATCTAGTGCACTGCTGATGTCAGATTACTTCATCAGCCACCTGGCAGTAGTATTGCATTGCATCAGAAAATGATGCAGTCAACTCTGGACGATGTGTGCATGATGGTAATATGCAGTGCGATGCAATATGCCGTCATTCTAGGCTGATATAGGATGTTGTTGCAGTCCTACTGGATAAATTTACATGGTGAAACATGTAAAATGAATTATATGAAATATCTTGAAAATGAGAGCTAATAAAATTTTTCAGGGTTATATTCATGTTCAGCACACCAAGATATTACAGATTAAGGCCTTTTTAAGTCAGTAACGATCTCGATGTTGACCAGTGTTACTGCATTTGGAAGTTTTCTTTATCCATTACAAATAAAATTCTGAATGAAAAAAACAGTACTTTTGATAAGTATATATTAATTTTTTTCTGTGAATCTTAGATGACAATAGGTAAGCTCTAATATATATTATTTCCCTAACAAAATTGTGTAAATAAGTTGTTTTTAAAATAGAGCAAATTTAAATGCTTACTATTTACAGATATGCCAGAATAATTTCCTGATGATTGTCGCTGGGCTTTAATAAAATAAGGCTTCCAGCAAGCACATTATAGAATCTTGGAAGTGTGAATGGGTTTGAGGTTTGATGTAAAGAGACTGTATATTTTTTAACAGATTTATTTCATGAAAGTATATAATATGAATGTTTACAAAATACTATTGACACTGATAACATAATCTTTTACAAAATCTCAAACTCTGACTTCAGAAGTCAAACTAATATACTGGGAAAAAATCTGAATGATTAATCATTCAGAATTTAATCATTTAAATTAATCATTTAAATTATTCTGTATATAATGGTAAGAGGACTACAGAATTCATACTAAAAATATACTATATAAATAGCCTTCATATTTTTGTAGTATTGACGTGGAACATATAATATACTTGCCTATAATAGTTTATGTTAACTCAGCAGTAGTTAATCATACAAGAAACTGATCAGTTTCTCCCTCCCCTCTTTTCCTACCAAACACCTGTATGTGAGAGACCATACATGGGCATTCAGTTTCCATAACAGAGGAATGAAATCCAACTGTTTTCAGTACAAAGCATCACATGATAATAAACTTGCTAGAGAAATAAATCTTCATATGCAGTTAACTAATTTGCTAAACTTACTGAATTTGCTAATATGTTATAAAATCTTGATGAAATTCAGTTTTCTATTTCACTCATCTTTCTCCTAGTAAAAAAAGACCATTAGAGTTATATTTCAGATTTTGTAAATTCCAACTGCTCTCAAATAAAGCTCCAATAAACCTGCTCAGATCAATCTCTTGATGTTGTTTGATAAATAACAATGTACATTTTTTTTATTTTTCTATGATTAATACAATATTAGAAAACATCATCAATCTTACATACTTTCTAGTATCAGTAAGATAAAGCAACAAAAGTACATTATGGCCTTTAAAAATCAATTTGCCTCTTTGTTCTGGCTGCAGTTTACTTTATGTAATTACAGAAAATTTATTATTAAAGAAACGCAGACTTGTCAGTTATTTTTAATCTGGTTGTACTCCATTGTTGTCTCGTATTTTTATGTAATGATGGTAATATTTCTTTTGCTTTTTTCACATTTAAAAACATTGTGATTAAGAATCTTATTAACTTTAACATTTAAGTATTTGATATGTCTGGATTTCTTCACAGAGAATACACATTTTCACTAATATTTAAAAGCAAATTCTCCTAAAGTTAGACTCTATTAATAAGAGCAAAACTATATGTAGATATTGGTTAGTGCTTTTTATTTCTCCAACAATAGTTATGCCTTTAAATAAGATTGAACCTCCAAATACTTCATCTCTCATAATAAATTCTCCCTTATGGCATGGAAAGAAGGTTATTAAATATATTTTCTTTGTCCTGTGCATGTATGTAGACATTCACATTTGACTTAGATACTGACCTTCCTAAAATGGGAGGTAAGGTCATCTATTGTGACTGAGGATGGAAAACAGACTAAAGAATTACAACCTAGTGTTTGATTTGAAAGACATCTACTAGTAAAAGAAAGCTGAAAGCTATCAGGGTATTGACAGAGACAAATTGACTCCAAATTGTATTAGTTGAATGAGTTCAGGTCTTTTCCCAAAGCAATATAAGCAGAAAGTCTACTTTAGGTTAAATAATTTTGTATTAGAAAAATTAGGATTGTTTGAGCTTTTGGAGGTCTTGGGAAAGAGTACATTCAGTAGACATAAAGCAGTAGAAAGATGACAACTTATGCTAAAAGTGGGGTAATATAAAACACTAATGATAATATTCTTTGTTTCTTGATCTAGGAGTTGATAAAAATATATTCAATATGGTATTTCTCTTGCATAGAAGAACTGGGGTATAGACCAGAGGTATGGGGGTAAGAGGACTCACCAGAGACAAGGTGTGGAGCAGTACAGGGGGATTTACTGAAATACACTGCTAAAGGGAGCTGGAGAGGTCTGCTGCACCAGATGTGGGTTAGCTCCCTAGCTAGGATCAAACTCATGCTTTAGTGGTGATAGCACTGAGACTTAACCCCTAGGCCATCAGGGAGGCCCTGCAATTTTATGTTTATAACATAAATGAGATGGTGCCAATGTAGGTAAATTTTATTACCTGTTCAGTTACATGAATGGAAACATATTATAATGGCCCAGAATCTCAGAAAGCCTAGGAACACATTGATTACCAAATGAAACTAAAAATGTCCTTCAAATTCCTTCTCCCCTTGGTAAGGTAATTGCAACATTTTAACTGGATAGGTGGTTCTCAGTATTAACTCTATTAGGATTGGTAGGGCCTTGTCTTGCCAATGGAATATGCAAAAGTTAATGAGTTCAACTTCTAAGTTGTGCCTGTTCAAGAAGACTGGACCCAGTCAATTTGCCTTTCTCACTGAGTGGAATGCAATAATGTTGACCTCTCATGGACCACCTAAACCTTAGCAATATTAATACATGATCAATATCTTGCTTTGTAAAAATAGATTGAGGATTAAGTTAAAAAGCAGAAACATTAATATTTTTTGAAATGAATTGAAAGTGTGAAGATCTAAGTGTTGGCAATGGGAGTGAACTTCTAAAGGGGTGGAAACCTAAATGTTGTAATTTAAAGAACTGTGCCTGGATCTGAAGTTTAAGAAAACCAACCAGCTATTTCCCCCTCCTGCTATGGAATAAATTGTGCCCCTGCTCCTCCCCACCAAATTCATTTGTGCAAGCTCTAACCCCTAAGTGATAGTATTTGGATGTAGGGCTTTTAAGGAGGTAATTAGATTTAGATATGGTCATGAGGGTGGGGCCCACTTGATAGGGTTAGTGCCTTTTGAGTCCCCAGAAACCCTGTTTTCCCTGCTCTATGTGAGGACACAGCATGATGAGAACATGTGCAAACCAGGAGGAGAACCCTCAGCAACACACAATGCCAAATCCTTGCTCTTGATCTATGAGAAATAAATTTCTGTTGTTTAAGCCATTTAGTCTATGATATTTTGAAATGGAAGCATGAACAAACTTAGACATTCAATGTACAGATCTTCAGCACTAAAATTGGGTTACATCCTGATAAACACATCATAAATTGCAGATACTGTAAATTGAAAATGCTAACTGGTAACTTCATTGCTGCTACTGCTTAACATCACGAGTATACACAAAATTACTCAACTGAATGCCTATTCCTTTCATATCATCCTAAATTTAAAAAAATCCTAAGTCAAACAAGTATTAGTGATTTTGTTACTTTTCCATTGCTATGCAACAAATTGCCACAAACTTAGCAATATAAAAGCAACACAAATTTTTTATTTACAGTTTCAGTGAGCTGGTATCTGCGTAAAATAAACAAGTCCTCTCCTACGTGACTAAAATTAAGGTACTGCTTAGGGCTGAAATGTCACCTGTGCTTCTGGGTACTTTTCTAAGGTCATCCCAACTATTGGCAGATTTATTTCCTCTCAGTTGCAGAACTGTAGTTAGATCTCACTGGGGTCGATTTCAGACTCTTGCTGCCCCCAGGTGCTAGCCCTGTTGACTTTTCCAAGAGATCAGCTGACTTCAAATTTAGCAAGCAAATTTCTCTCCAGTCAGCTACAACAACATCTTGTAAAGCGTAGAGTAACTTACATTAACTTTGCCTTATAACTCAACCTAATCAGGAGAAGATTATGCCATCTTATTCACAGGTCCCACCCACACTCAAGTAGAGGGAGTTATATAGAGCGTATACAGTGGAGGAGAGTGAGGTTCGAATTTTTAGGGTGATCTTAGATTTCAACCTACAACACTGAGTAAGCAGGCCATTATAAATTGTGTTCCCAAAAGATGACTTCAGTAATCTCTCATCCCATGTGCTTTTTCAAAATGATCTTTCCTTCAAGTAGTGAAGCATATTTCTTCTGCTGTTGAATCCGAGGCCCCAGACAGCAGCCCTAGCTGATCTCCCACCCAGCAGCCAACCCAAATGCCAACAATGAGAGTAAGGTTATGTGGAACCTCCAGCTACCTATTGTACTTGTCAGTATCATGTGAAGCAAAAGAAGGGATCAAAAAATTATTTTTAAAAAGAATTAATAGTTGATATTTTAAGTCAATTAATGATGTTGCTTTGGGTGATTTGGTACATGGCAGTAGTAACCAAAATACAGGACAAATTATGTAGGAAAACTGGGTATAAGGAGAAGTAAGTCTCAGAGCACAAGTGGGAATAAGAACGTATGAATACATATGGTAACTATACAATATTAAAGTACAAAATGGTATATTTTAGAGAGCGAAAAGAAGCAAAAAAGAAAAGCAGCAGAATAAATACTATGTCAAGATGACCAGCATAAATGGCATATGTTAAATGAAGGGGAAAAGGCACAATCAGCAAGACTGGTTTCATTATCTCGTGGGGAAAAAAGAAAGTTAATAAACAATTACATTAGGGTAAGCTACAGTTTATACATACTGAAAAGAAGTATGCTGCTGAAGAGTTTAAGATAATTTCATGGGCATTTGAAGGCTATCTAGATGCTGGTTAAAGTTTACCAGTATATTTCAATACATCAGGTTATCACTAAAATACTGGCCATTAGAGTTTGGTAAGTCTTTTGAGGTTGTCTTAGAGAGGTTATAACTAAAAACAGAGAAAAACCTATTTTTTTCCCCTGTACAACAGCGTATTTCAGAATGGATGCCAGAGGACCTCTTACAGCAAAGCTTCAGTGTGTTCCCTTCTCACTAACAGATAAGCACAAAGCTGAGCTTACTTCATGGAACTATGTTTTTTGTTGTTGTTTTTTTAACTTATGACCATTTTTAACTTGTGTAAATTAAGATTATAAATGAGAGTTAAAAGCAATGTCCTCTATTTGACCACAGTGAGTAAGTGACATATAAACTGGTGTGTGTACTAAAGATTTCAGAGTTTATAGGTGGAAATGGAGCCTAAGTGGTTTTTAGAGACTTTAAAATAGCTGATAAGTTTTATGTGTTCTTGAATAAAACGTTATACTAGTCTAAACTTTGCCCCTCTCAATTAGGCTTCATAAATATCTGAAACTTTTTTTTAGGGTTTCAGACTATTTAATTATCACAAGAATTATCAATCTAGGCAGCCAGTTGTCAGTTTCCAGTTTGATTATATTAGTGTGGCTGATGACCTGCCATCAACTATCAATGACTTTCTCAATTTCTGTGGCCTTTACAATAACTACATTGCAGCAATGTCTGCTAAGGTCACTATGAATATTGACATCAATAGGAAATGTGCCACTCTGAAATCTTAAATTCCACTGCTGACCTTCTGTTCATCACCTCTTAACCTTCCAGGATAATCAATGTCTTCCACTGCCAACACTTCCACTTCTACCTCATTAAAATCTCCCATTCTTTGACAGGCTTTTCTTCACTTATTTCAAAATTTGAGACTTATTTTTTTCCCCTTTAGAACCAAGTTTCTTTGATGCATTATCATAGACTCTTTCCCCACACTGAGTTGCCTTTGCCAAACTAACCAAACATCAACTTTGAATAAACCCTGCCATATTCACTGTTCTTTACTTCTACAGTGGGCTTATTGGTAAAAATATTAAAACATGACATTCTCAGCACTTAAAACTCTGATCTCAACACCCCATAAACCTGACCATAAATGTAACAGAGGAAACTTTTTACATAGTAAGTCCTGTGTCTAATTTTTCTTTTCTTTCTTTCTTTCTTTTAGAGATTTATTTATACATACAAGAGCTAGGTGTAGGCCAGAAGTATGGTGTCTGGGGCCGGGGGGTGGGGGGGAAGGGTGGTGGTTGAGAGGATTCACCAGAGACAGAGTGAGAAGCAGAATAGGGAGATCTACAAAATGCACAGCTGAGGGCAGCAGCAGGTGAGACAGGAGAGGTCTGCTGCACCATGTGGGTTAGTTCCCTGGCGACTCATGCTGCAGTGGCTGCAGAAAGCTTCATAGTGCTGAGACTTAACCCCTATACCACCAGGGAGGCCCTGTGTCTAATTTTTCAAAGGCTACTCCAAAATTTTATTTTTTATTTATCATAGACAATAGTGCAGGAATTTTTTTTTTCATTTGTACACACACACAAACACACACACATTTTCAAGTACTTTTTGAGGTCAATGCCAACACCCCTTGCAAATATCTTTTAACTTACCATAGTGCCCTTTTCCCTTATTTACCCATTTCTCAGTCCCTTTCCTTCAAGTAACCACTAATTGGTCATATAGTCTAAAAGTTTGTTTTTCTTTTAATAAACTCATCTGTTTGCTTTCTCTATATACCATGAGAAAAATGCTATGGTGTTTTGTTTTCTAGGTCTATTAGTGGTGAACTTAATGTAGTATATGCACATGTTGATTCTTCATGATGTATACCTGAAACTTATATAATGTTATAATGCAAAATTACTTAAATAAAAAAAAACATTTAAAAGGACACATTTCTCCATAATCTACCATAAATGAAATAGTTCATTTTTAATTATTTGTCAATATCTTGGAATAAAATTATGTCTCCTTGTCATTGTATTCATTCGCATGATTATTTTTACATTATGACTGAAGAGTCATTATATGTAAAAATAATGACAAGATGTTTTATCCATTTGTTGTTTTTCTTTAGCCGATTCTAGGAACACTATAAATTGGGTGGTTCCATGTTTATTTTGTTATTTTTCTATATTCTCTACAACTAAATATTATTTGTAGTATCATTAACTATTTTCTAATTCATATGTAAGATTTTATGACCTTAAGATTTTCATTTTATGCTTAGAAGACTTTTAAAGAGTAAAGGAATTATCTTTTTTTTCTGCTACGTTGATTATTTCATTTAGATATTTAAATAATATATTAGTGATATGTTAAATAAGTAGCATGAGTAGGGAAATCTTTTAATAATATATTTCCAAATCATCTCTTTGTCATTTTAAAATTGGATTGTCTTTCCTCACTAAATTTAAATGTTGTTACAAATTAAATTAAATACTTGTATATACTGGGATTTGTTTCTTGTTCTGATCCTGGGTCTTAATTATTATAAACCTTCTTTGTGCCTTGGTAGCTGAAAGTACAAACTCCTCTGCTTTTTACTTTTCCATAATTCTCTTGATCCTTGTGATATTTTATAAAAAATAAAAATCTTGGTAGTATTTTCATTGGGTAGTATTTTCATTCTGAATGTTTATATTATCTGGTTTATTTCTCATTTTATCATTAAATATGCACTGTTTTTATTCCTTTTAATATTTTCTCACTAAAAGCTTGTTTTGTGGGGCTTTATTACAGGAATACTTACTCTTTAACTCCTATTAAAATGTATCTGAATCTGTGCCTTCTTTATGACTTATGGTACTGTAGATTTTGCTTTGTTATACATCTAAGAATTAGAGCCTTTTAAGTGTAATATTTCCTTTAATACTTCTAATTAATAAATTTTATTTCATTTTATTCATGATATTTTACATGAATATGCTTTCAGAGTGGTGTATTTTTGCCCAGATTCAGTGATATCACTTGTCCTAGGAATTTTTTATTTTTTTGGACGACTTTTTCTTAAGGTACTCCCCTATACTTAGGTATTATAAATTCTAAACTCTGATAAATATAAGACAAAATAATTTTGAAGAAATTATCCCATCCATTGCCTCCTTGTAATTAAGTAGTGGCATACATGAATAATTATTTGGTGTTTAGATACAAACTTTGCCTTGTCTACCTTCCTACTGATATGGTAATCCTTTAGGGTGTAGCTTTATATGTGAGATCTCAGTTCCAAATCCCACATCATTCTGTACAAAGGCTTCACTCCTTGTCTCCCTGTGAGAATTACATCTTTTCATTCTCCAAATTGTTGAGACAAGTATGTTATCACACCCCAAACAGCTATGAATTATTTGATTTTGACTTTCTTTTCAGTAAGCTAAGCTATATTTTGTTGTTACTGCAGCTAGAGGGATTTATATTATCATGACTGGTTATTTCTGGAATTCAGGGATTTTGATAAATTTACCTAAGTTAAAAAAATACACAGTAAGTAAATGGTATCTAAATTATCTCCTAAGTGAATGGATCTAACATGTTTTCAGTCTATAATCTATACATCTCATTGCTTCCATTCAATTATAAACTTTGATTCTGATATGACAGATCAAAAACTAGTTGTACTATTAGAGAAATGTTTCAAATGTCTTTCTTTGGACTTTAATTAGAACTTCTTATAAGTGACAACAAAAATTTAACAAACATCCTGATAAAAATCACCATTTTCTTGTCAGCTTAGAGGTATACCATACTGTACTACAAGTATTTCATTCCACTGCTGGACAAGACGATCTTTATAGACTAAACTTATTTGTTCAGATTCTACTGGAAATAGAGTATATTTACTTTTAAAAAGTTCCCAAAGATGAACTTTCTTCAGCAATATTTCTCCTCAGTTTACAGGAGTTTGTCACTCTACATTGTCAAATTTAAATGCAGAAGAATAAAAACCTTAATCTACTTCTGAATGCTTCAAAATTGCCCAAGGAGAAAATAAAAACATTTTAGACTAAGCTATAATAATTTTCACTCCCTCCTGTAATAGAAAAAGAACACAAATTAGACATAAAAATCCTTTTCAACTTTTGAGCACAATTTGAAAGTGAAAGTTTTATTCCGAATTTGAAATTTGCCAAGGTCTGTGGCTGAGTTTCAGATACCCACTTCCCTTCTTGGCAGCAGATAATTTGGAAATCAGAAGTCTGCACATTGGAGATATTTCCAGGCTTAGAGTGTCAAAAAGACAAGATGGCATATGGTGAAGTAAAAGGGATTTCTCACATTCAGCAACACATTTCAACTTCCAAAACATAAAAATAAATAACTGCATTTTCAAATTCATAAAAGAAATAATGAGAATTTTGCCCAATATTATAGACATATCAAAGTTAAGCAGCAAGATGTTTGAGTCTGTCACTTCTTGCAAGCTTTCCACTAAATGAATAAGTTCAAATTTCAGGATTGTCATGTTAACTTTGGCATAAAAATGCTTCCTTCTTTGGCAAAGATGCCAGTATTCCCCCTCAAAGAAAAATTATAGTCTAATTAAAGTATACAATTTGATGTTTTTATACCAGCGTTTTCCTGGGGAGTTTCTTCAGTACTCCACTTGCTAATTTTAAGTTTAATGGAGAAGAATATGAAGGGAATTAGTTTGGTGGAGAAAAGGTCTACGAAGATGATTTATTTTTTTCTGTTCATTTACCTTGCTCAGGTTTTTATTCTGATTGTTTTAAAGACCAAAGTTGGTACATTCTACAGTCTTACAACTCTAGTGCTTTTATTTATCGGTATTGTGAGCATGTTGATACATGTTATTCCAAGTGTAGTAGAAATAAGTGATTACCAAATAAAATCAACTTTGTACTTCTTTCTAGTAAATTATTTATAATTATAAAAATAGTCACTAAAGACCAGAAGATTGAACATACTTATAGATTTCCACTATTTAAGTCACTATTATGAATCATTGTTTCATTAGTGTGAATACTTTAAAAATACTTTCTTTTAATTGTAGAATAACTTATTTGACAATGGTGCTTGGCTGATTTGTGGTCATTATGTGGATAAGCCCTACAACTTTCACAAGAAAGTTTTATGAAGCTGCCCATATGAGTCTTTGTTCATTATTTAGATTTATACAAGGGATCTTTGTGCGACAGCTTCTTCAGAATGTGAGTGCAAGGCTAAACACATTTGGAAAATGACAAAGTTATCAAAGAAAGAAGCATATTGTAAAATCTCATTTTATAAAGCAGTTTTCCAAACTGTCAGATTATAGAAAGCATTTGTACGTGGGCAGAGTAAGACTTTTTTTACACATTTATTTTAAGGTATTAAATGAACTGTAAACTTTTTAAATGTCTCACTCTCTAAGCTCTAAAAGATGAGATTTGAGTCATAAAATGATCCTGATCTATAGCCACTAATATTCTACATTCTGATGTGATTTTATGATTGTGTCTTTATTAAAGACAAAAATCTATTTTTTCCAATTCCAAGTTTGTGTAGAAGGAAAAAAATGGTAGAATAAATGTGTATGTCCAAATAATAAATCATTAGTCATTTAATCGGTATGGGCCTAGTTATCTTAACTATTGATATAAAATTCACTTACTATAAACATTACAAGATAATTTAAATGACACATAGGGGGCCCTCTGAGCAATCTAAGTGCAGAATCAAAATAAGATGCTTACTTACAGAAGCTGTAAATTATTTTAGAACTTAATAGAGATATATGTTAGATAATTTTATTTGTAGGAATCACCCCCAAGTCACCAGTTCCCTCAATTTTATCATGGAAATAATATGTTTCATATCTCAGTTCATAAATTGCCCATTTTCCAGAAATAAGGAAAATCAAATCTATATTACTAAGTGTCACATTAAGAATTTCCAAAGACCTCCTTAGTAATGCTTTCACTGCATCCCATATGTTCTGGTAGATCATGTTTTTTTATCTCTCAATATTTTTAAAATTCTCTTTTGATTTCCTTGTTAACCCAATAGTCATTCAGTAGTATACATTCAGTGTCTACACATTAGAGGTTTTTGCCTCTTTTTTTAATGCTTGATTTATAATTTGACATCATTGTGATCAAGGAAGATACTTGCTACAATTTCAACCTATGATTTTATTGACATATGACTTGTCAACCAATATATAGCCTATCCTCTAAAATGATCCACTTGCAATTGAGAAGAATATGTACTCACTTTTTTTTTGAATAATGCCCAATAAATGTTTATTAAGCCCATCTAGTCTAACTCCTCATTTAAGGCTTATTGATTTCCTATCTGGTTAATATGTCTATTGATGAAAGTGGAGTGTTGAAGTTCCCTGCTACTGTTCCATTATGGCCATTGTCTCTTCTTACATTTGTTGTTTTTTATATTTTGATGTTCCTTCAATTGGCACATATATATTAATGAGTGTTATATCTTCCTGATATATTTATCCTTTAATCATTATACAATGCCTATTCTGTCACTTGTTGCCTTTTTTAAGTGAAAGTCTAGCTGATACAAGTATGGCTGTTTGTCTTTTTTTGTGGGGGTACCATTTGTTTGTAGAATTGTTTTCTGCCCAATTGCGTTGAACCTTTATTTATCTTTGGAGCGCAAATGGGTCTCTTGGAGTCAATAGAAAGTTGGATTTTGATTTCTGACCCAAGCAGTCACTCTGGGCCTTTTCATTGGCAAATTAAATCCATTTTCATTAGGGTCAATACTGATGTTTGAGTATTTACTACAGTCATATTTTATTTAGTTTTTCAGGTTCTAGCTATTCAATTTTTTTAATGAATTTTCTTCCCTTTAATTTAAATTGGAATGTTCCTTTAAAAATTTTTATAGGGAGGTCTAGGGCTTGTGAAATCCTTTAGCTTCTGTTTGGGAAGACGTTTACTTCTCCTTCATATCTGAAAGAGACTCTTGCAAAATATTGTATTCTTGGGTGGCAGTTTCTATCCTTAATTATTTTGAATACATCTTCCCAATATATTCTTGCTTCAGAATTTTTGCTGAGAAGTATAACATAAGCTGATGAGAGTGCCTTTATAATTCACCTGCTTATACATGGTTGCCAATTTCACTTTTTTTTTGTCTTAAACTCTTGCTAGTGTCACTTCTATGTGCCTTGGTATAGGTTTAATTGCATTTAGCTCTATAGTAATTTGTAATTAGTTCCTTTCTCAGGTTAGAATTTATCCTTTTTTTTTAACAAGCTCTTTTTTCCTCCATCTCTCTTTCCCCTCTCAAATATCCATTGTCCTTTTGTCTTCCTTAATGATATAGTCTTCAAAGTGTTCTTTATTTTTTTCTTTGTATTTCTCTTTCTTGTTTCACTTGCGTCTTTTGTGTACTGTCTTCAGGGTCAGTGAGCTAATCCTCCCTTTGGTCTATTTTGTTTCCATAGCTTTTTCTAGAATTTTTGACCTCAAATATCCAGTACTAATCTCCAATTTTACTATGTCCTTATGATGATGAAATTTATGTGCAGCTTCTTTTAAGTTTTTATATATAGGATAAATAAAATGCTTCACCTTTATATTCAAATTATGTGTCATCAATAGATGTTCTCTCACAAAAGGCCACTTTTCCCTAATGATATCTTTTGAAATAAACTGAGGGATTTAAAGTTCTTCACCTCTATGAATACTTAAGGAGTCTTGGCTTCAAAAACCATTGCTTAAAATTCAGGAATTTATACCATAAAAAATAACTGACTTGTTTCACAGAATGAAGTATTATTATTTCATTAAAAAGATACACAAACACATATGCAAAAGTTTCAAATCCTCTGGGAATATATTTGAGCATATCTGTATGCTGAGTTTGTGTGTGATATTAATGTAAAATTTAAAGCAATTATCCGATGTGAAAATGAATATAAACTATTTTAAATACATAACATTTAAAATTCAATGTAGTATTTTGCCAGTTCCTTCTTAAAATGTAATAGTAATACATTTGTAATGTCTGCATATATATGCATATGTATATGTGCATGTCATTAAATCCTATTTGTAAGTGAGCCTTTTAATTTAATGGTTTTATAAAAGTTGATTTATAAAACATGGTTAAAATTTTTCTTACTTTTAGTAAAATTAGCGTATCATTATAATATGCTAGTAGCAGTATCTTAGTTTACACAACAACCTTAAAATAACTTAAAAACAATGGAATTCCAGGCTCAATTTACATGGATTGTTTATAAACTCTATCTAAATTTCACTTCCTAGGTAATCTCACTCTCTCTTATTTCTTTAAATACTATTTGTACATGAAAGACTCTTGTGAAGCGCTGTAACAGGTCCGTCTCCTAAAATCTGAAATCATAGGTCCAAAAATGCTTTATTCATTTTATTTTCAGATGAAATATTTCTTTTTTCTTCCTCTCTCTCTCCTTTTCTCTTCCTCTCTCTCCCCCTCCCCACATACACCCATACATCCCTACTAAACTACCTATTTACTTATACATTGCATTGGGTTGTGCATGGACTATCAAAGTGTACACACCTTACATTCATACAGACAAAATGTTATTTATTTATAGTGATATTGTGATTGATAGCCACTATTCATTCCCCTTAGATGTTTAGCCTAAATCAATTGTGGCAGACTAAATCAACCATCTTTGCATATAATTTTTCTTGGTTTGATTTCAAACCTTTCAGCCAATGAGAAACCAGGGAAAATGTTTCTTCAGGATTTTGGTAAAGATAAGCCAGTAGTTTTCACTTTTATTTGATGAAAGTAAAGGAGGATCCTTTCATTGTTATGGCTAAAAATTAACATCGTTGAAGCCAACACAGTCTAGCAAAGAAAATAAACAGTGACAAAGATCAATAGATATGAAAAGGAGAAAAAGAGAGCATGCTTAGAATTTGCATTGAATATATTGGCGCTTATTATTGAAGTTTAAGCATAATTAATAATTAGGTTGGTTAAACTTCAATAATTAGCAATGATATGTATAACAGTGTAGCCTTTATGTCCACTTATAGAGCTTAGTGGTAAGGCTATGAATCCTTATGGAAGCAACATGTGATGGAGAAGAGAAGCCAGTACAAACTTAAGTTTCCAGACTGAATTTTAAGCTAAAAATTTTTGAAAAGTATTGTGTTAACCTGTGATATTATTACTGTAAAGATTTCTCACTGCTCAATGCTTTTAAGAATCAATAAAATGATGTTGGTAGCCACCACTACAATGAAATACAGTGAAATGAATATTCTGTATTATACAAAACTGAGTAGTGATTACTTACCATATCTTGTAACATTTCAAACAGGAATCATTATTCATATTTCTAAAGATATATACCCTCAATTAATCAGTTGGTTTTCATATATGTAGAATTACTAATGGTTGCTGAACAAATTTGTATTAAAGTATCAGAACTTTAGTGAATTTTTGTACAAAGGTTATTTAGTACTGCATCTACAATATGTAATCTACCCTTAATTGTTAGTGGTTGAGTGCTTTTTAATTAAAGAAGGAGTTATTATAAGTAATTTACCTAGCATAAAAAAGGCAAAAAATAGATCTAGATGGTCTTGATTAATTTAATCATAATTTAATAATGGTTTCATTCTTCAACAGCATATCAAATAAGAAATGAAGTTTAATTTGACACTTAAGGATCATTGGATTATGCCTATTTCCTGATTCAGATTTCCCTCACAATTCTTGGTTTAAAAGAGTTAAGTCAGAAATTTTGTTCCATTTTGGAATTTAACTTTCCTTCCTTCTTTTTTTCTTATTCTCTTGTCATGTCTTTGTTTAAACTTCTCCTCTTTTCTAGGTTGACTACATGTCATTTATCTATGTCTAAAGCATCTTTTGTCTAACATTGAAATCGACTTTATCATGCTGCACGGTACTGTTCAAGCTGTCCATCTCTTGCACCCTAATAAAGGTTTCTTGACAGAACTCTAACTTTTCATCCTTAATACTTACCACAGGACTTAATATATGGGACAAACTCAGTATTTGTTGACTGAATATGTAAACACATTAATGAACTTTGTGGGATAGCAGTAAATTCTCTCTACCTTGATAAAGAAACAAATCATGTTTCACTTTGATCCATATAATGTGTTCTGTTATTATTAAATAAACTTTAGAAATATTATCTAAGCCAAGTTCCTAAATCGAATTGACACACTTAAAGTTATAGACTATATATGCAAATTATATTTGTAAGGTTTATACTGAAACTATATTCATAAAAATATTACTTCATTACTTGAAACTATTGAAACATACATGCATTCTTTATTTTAAAATATTGATAAAAACATCTTTACCTAGTTAACTAAAGAATGTTGCTGAAAAATATTCATGGAAAACCAGATACCTAAAAGAAATAGTAGATAAACAAAACAGTTGTGTATGTTAAGGAGCTCAGAAATAAACATTTACTTAAACAAAAAGTACTTGGTAGCTCCCTGGATAGAAGGAAGAATTAAAGAATAAGTCCTGTGAGAGTAACCATGGCTATTAAAAGCTGACACAGGTAAATCCTCTTTCTTAGATGTTACCATTGGATGATTCAACCCAAATTAACCCAGCACCTGCACTCATGATTAAATTCTTGGAGAAGGGAATATCACTAGTCATTATCTGAAGTTGAGGAAATGTGGTTCTGTGACTGGCAATCCATAATCACATGACTTGTATATGTTTGTGGGAGAAGAGGAATAGTTCTTAAAGGTCACAGTGCAGATCAAAAAAAAAAAAGGCAATGTGAAAAACAAAAATAGATGACTACCATAATCAGTTGAACTCATAATTTATTTAGATCTTAAAATTTTAAATTTTATAAACAGACTATAGCATGCTGAAATTTCCAAGGTATACAGAAGATTAAAAACAATCAGCTATTTTTCCATTAAAATATGTTAAACTCCAGGAAAGCTAGCTTTTTCCTATGATACCCTATTGGAAGGATCAGGAAAACAAACACCATAATTTTATCTTTAAACAGAAAGAATTTTCTATTTTTGATTTAATAGGTGAGAATAAATCGATTTGTGGAGGATCAGAAGCAAGAATTATTGAAATAGCATAGTAATAACTGCAGGTATGAGACACTATTCAATCACTTGAAGAAACAAAGGAGATAACTGAGTCCGGAATCTTAGAGGATGGACTCGCAGATCCATCTCTAGTCTCTGGGAATCAGGTCCTACCTGGCTGATGCTGACACCTGTGAGAGTTGACTGACACTGATTCTGAGTACCTAATGAAGCAGGGGACTGGAATTAACAGCTGCAAGGATGAAGGGATATTCCTATGTTGAGAGGAACAGCATGCAGAATGACCCGAGAAAGTCCCTTTTCCTCTATTTTTCTACCATATGTTTTTTCAAGAGAATTCAAGTCCCACCTTACAAAAATTAATGTAGAAGGATGAGGGACAAGATGTTGAAGCTAAGAGACATTTGCAAGAAAACCAATAAAAATAACATTATACTTTGTGTAACTGATGTTTTTCTAAGCGTTTATTTTAACTGGTATTTTAGTTTGATATCATGAACTACATGTTACTATGTAATCCTGATAGAATATGTAGACTACAGTAAACTTAGTATGAATTTCATTTTTGTTTTAGCTAAAAAGTTATAGAGATAATTCCTAACTTTTAAAATAAGTAATAGTTTTACAATAAATGTTTCTGTGACTCTAGTAAATGAAGGCAGCATTATGGATTTTGTTGCCATTTTCTTTTGTCTTCCACTAAGGCAGAGGGTAATATCTATGAGCCTGCCACGCCAGATATGGCCCATTAGTCACAGAAAAAAATAAGATAGCAGTTTGTGGAATGGATCAGCCCAAATTCATCATGACTACTAAAACACAACACAAAGCAAATATCCCATTAGTGATGTGCCAGGAGCTTGATCATTGTGAGTGAAGGATGGCATGTTAATGAATATATTCTCACATTCACATATTTCAAATTAACGCAGTCAATTACACGCATGATATTGACTTGCTTCACATATTGTCCTTGAACAGGCTGGAAATATACAAATGATACTGACTTGGATTTATGATGAATTTAGAGAAGATTCTTGATTTAAATAAAAGTTAACATCTTATCTTTCAGATACATAAAGACACAAAGTTTTAATCAAAATAACCAACCCTAAAAAAGCATAAATAATTTAGGGAAACAAAATACATCAACAACAAAAACCCTAAACTTAATAAAGTAGGAAAGGCATTCAACAGCAACTATTGTCCTTTGGTTCATTATCATGTAATGATTTTCTAAAGTAAGGTGATATGTATCAAGTCAATCATAAAAAAAAGAATTAAAAAAATGCATGTAACAATGTTAGCATTGCTAGAATAAATGTAGATAAAGGAACTTATATCATTAAGCACAATAAAACCAAGTAACCCAATTTAAAAGGTGAACAAATGGCCTAAACAGATATTTTTGTTCAAACAATATACAAAAATACAAATAATCAATAAATATATAAAAAAGGTGCTCAACATCACTAATCATCAGGGAAATATAAATCAAAGCCACAATGAAATATCAACTCACACTTGTTAGGAAGTCTACTATCATAAAGGCAAGATAAAAAATTGCTGGAGAGGATGTTGAAGAAAGGGGACTTTTGTTTAATATTAGTAGAAAGATAAGCTTCTGTTCCATTATGGAAAGCAGGATAGAGCTACCTCCAGAAATTAAAAATAGAACACTATCATCTAAGCCGAAATCCCATATCAGCATATATTCAAAGGAAACTAAACCATTATCTCAAAGAGAAACCTATGTTCATTGCAGTACTACTCACACTAACTTTCGTCTGAAAACAACTCTAATACCCACTGGAATATCATTAAGTCTTTAAGATAGAAGGAACTCCTGTCATTTACAGCAACGTGGATAAAACTAGAGGTCATTTTGCTAAGTGAAATTGACTTATGTGAAATCTAAATTCATATTTGCAATATGAACACTTCAATAGAGATCAACTTCAAATTATGTTTTATTTGGTTAAAAACTATAGTGTTTTAGAGTCAAGCACTGATTGGAAAAATCCTTTAAATTCTATAAAGTATTATACAAAATATGATGCCCTAGAGATCATTATATTTACCCTGTATCTGTTTTGGGAATGAGGTGAGGCACAATTAAATAACAACTTTAATTGCTTATTTATAAATCAAAATTTAACAGCTGTGATTTAGCTAGGATGTACTTTGTAATTTTTTTAATTGTTATTCAATAAAATAGGTATTTGTCCATCTTGAGGAAAATCTCTTAGTGTTTTGGTTATGAGAGCAAAATAAGTGGTGAACTTTCAAAAGTTAAACATCCATTTGAAAATTCAAGTTGTCTTTCCTCAAGAGGAATATGAATTTTTGCTCTAGGCTTTTTCCCAGATGGGTTTTAAGTGTGTCTGTCAGTGAGAGAAAGACATTCCCAGGGTCTTAGAGTATTTGCTTCTAATGGTACCGTAGTGAAGTCTTTTAAATAGTAATATAATTATAGTTAACATTTATTGTTGATCAAATTTAAATTACCGTTTTTGGTTGGAGTCCTGGATTTTGTGAGGAGCATGATTTTGGATATGACTTCAACTCATGGTACAGTTCTGTGACTTTTAATCCTCCTCCATGCCCTCTTCATTTATTGGACTGTTTAACAGGGAGCTGAATTTTGTATAAAGGCTCAGTTACAGTATGAATTGGTCCAAGATTCTTCCCTTTTGTACTATCTATATTAAAGATCCGGTCCCCTAAACTAATTATGTATTTGACACACTTCACTCAGGTTCCTGATGAATGGCATCTGCTCTACCTTATATTGCCTTATTTTTGTTATTTGGTGGTTTAATTATTCTTGTGCTTTTTAAAAAACTTCTAAGTACTTTTTTTTTTAACTTTACCTGACATTTATATCTGGTATTATGAATAGTAGGAGTTGGAAGTATACACTCTTAGCAGCTGAGTCCACTCTATTGATGGAACACTGTATATTTAATGTACATATGCAATAGCAGTGGATGTTGCTAATGAAATAAAAGCTTTCAGAGATAAAGTTTCCTGCATTGCAAAGGTGCAGAACAACTAAAACTTTGCTAATATTTATATGTGCTACTGGATATTTTGCAACTCTGAAGGAAAAGAAAACAAAGGGAAATGAAACAAGTCTGTATTCATTTGCTACTTAGAAAACAATTAGTTCAATAGTTTCATTTAAAAACCATTAAGTTCAATGCACACATTATCTGCATGCCTGCACACACACACACACACACACACACACACACACATATTGAATTGCATAGTCTTTTAGGGTATGCAAAACAAAACATTTGTACATTGATCTCTTAAAGTTATAATCATATCTACAGACCCACTAGTTACACTAACTGCCATAAGACAAAGAAACTGAGGTACAAAGCTGAAACTATCAATTTAAATAGTGGTCAAACATTTCTTGGGAATAGGCAATGATAGTAAAATCTATCTTCTGTAATTCCATAGAAATTAATGGGGTTGTCAAGAAGATTGGTTGGGAATAACAAACAAAATTAGAATAGTTAAATTTTTGATGTGTTTATGTCAGGTTGTTTCTTAAGAAATTATATATGTATATATGATATATATATGAAAAATTGAGGTAACATTGGATTTTAACATTACATATGGTTCAGATATACAGTCTAGAACTTCAACATTTGTATATATTACATTATGAGCACAACCAAGTCTAGTTTTCACCCACCATCTTAAAATTGACCTCTTTATCTCCCCAACTCTCTTCCCCTCTTACAACCACCATCCTGTTGTTAGAATCTAAATCTGTTTTAGTTTTGTTTGCATTGTTTTATACATGTGACTTAAATAACATTTTTTTAATTTCTTGTGTATTTCCCTGTGCCATGATGTGAATTATCTGTAATTATGTTTTTCTTACTCATAAATATAGGTGTATCTTTTCTTACATTTTGTCATGATTGCCATATTCTTTAACTGAAGAAACTTTCACTGTGTTTCAAAATAAAAATGACCCCAGAAATATTGTGGGAATACACTTTAACTTTCTCTTAACACATAGGAATGCTAAAAGCAATTAAGGATTTAAAAATAAAAAATGGAAAGATTATCTATTTAATATTGATAGAAATAAAGATATGAAAATTTCTAATCCAAATTTTATCTCAAACTTATTTGAATTCAAGCTCTGGAATATGAATCACGCTGTGTGTATATTAAGTTAAACAGAGTTAGGCTAAAAGTTGTGAAATAGTCTAATTTTACCCTAACACAATAGGCATGTATTTTAAATTCTGATACAATGAATAAAACATTCTGCCTGGTTTCAAACAAAATAAATATTTATCTTAATGCCATAAATAATTGTTTTTTTAACTAAAGTTAAATATTTTCATTAAGTGAGCAGTTCCCAAAGAAGGAAAAGGAAAAGCTAATGGTGCTTGGTTGTTGTCTTTTTATATGTATTCCCTTAGTTGTAAGTCAACTCAGGTGTGAACGCTGACTAAACTCTGCAGATATATTAATTGGTCCAAGGACATATAATATTTCCAATATTGTTTATAAGCTTTCCCATAAAGGAAAATATTGTAGTTACTTGGCAAATAAACTACTGTGAACACTATTTTCCTTCACACGTTAAGAAAGGCAATCACAATGGCAATCTAGAAAGAAAATTCAACTAAAAGTCAGTAAACCTGGTTACCAGAGGCAGGACTGAAACTTAACTTCATGGACCAATTATACTTTCTTTCCATTTATCTATAATATGGTAATAAAATCAGTCATCTGGCCTTTAAAGCATGTTCTGAAAATAGTGATGTTTATTGCTTCTATAAATGCACTATTGAGAGACTATTAGTATTGTTTTGGGAGAAGGAGCAACAATGTTTTTTTTCTTATTCCCCTTTTAACCAGTGATGCATATTTAAGCCAGTCAACCTACTATATTAGGAAAAGAATAAGTATCAGGAAACAAGAAGGGTAATAAGTAGTTCAGCCCTGACTGAACACCAAGTGTAAACAATTGTATTTCATTCAGAATTGTTGAGTGCAACTGTTAACCTTCTTTAGAAGCGCTTTCTTTAGATTTCATATTTCTATAAAAAAGAATCAAAATCAATAAAAAGTTTTTTATCTAGTTGTTTGTCAGTAGATACAAAGGTGATTAGGTGTCATTTGTGAGATACGGATACCAAAACCACTCTCCTTGAGTTGAAACTACCTAATTTGGGTCCTGTCAACATATGAAGTCCTTCCTCTTCATGCCAACGTCAATATTTACCCACCCTTCAAATCATTCTCTCCTTCATCTCTCTATGAGTAGAGTAAGAGAACCATGGCTTTTCAGTACAGGAAGAATTCAACAATTATGTAGTCCAATGTTCTAATAAGTGGCTATTAGTTCTATATCTTGACTCCACTTATTAGCAGTTCAGCAACACTGGGCCATCTACTCTTTGCAAATCCCTACAGCAATCTTCCTGGGATTATTATTTCTTATCTTAGTCATTTTTCCAATCAAAGTAGATAAAGGATATGAAGTTATTCCATCAATCCACTTTTATGTTTTCCTCTTTAGTCCTAGTTCTCAAACATGATGGTGCTTCAGAGGGACAGAATTCTGGGGCAAACTGAAAGGGGAATCAGACAGAAAAATAACATGAATAAACATGCAGACTGTCTTTTATACCAGCTTACTGTGGATCACCTTTCTGGTGGGATTTACTGTGCTTGTGTTTGACATTCAGTGACTGTGTCCTTTGAAAAAAAGTTGAAACTTCTTATAACATTGATTCTCATATCCTTAGGGCCCTGGCAGATGAACTACAAATTGATTTCATATATAATCCCTTACTTAGTTTTCACAAGTAAATTGACACTATTCCTTTGCTTTTCATTTTAATAAATATTAAGGTTACTTTCTTATAAACAGCAAGCATACTTTTACTATTCAAAAACTAACATTGTCCTTGTTGGTACATTGTCAGAGTTTGTTGTTTCCTATTCTGTGGACATTTACCTGCCAATTACCATTGTGCAATATTGTGAACTGTACTTCAAAATCCCATGTTTTCAAGAAAATCTTTTGAGTACATCCATTATGATAGTCTTGAAAGAGATACAATTTTCAGCTGCCACTTATTTTATTAAAAATCGTTTTGTATAGGCAGCCCGAGTTCATCATTAAATTTTTAGATATTTTGTGAACAGTAAACATTCTCATGGTGATAAAAGTACATAGATTAAAGTTAAAATGTGACCTTTCTGTATGTGGATCGTGCATATGAGTTTCACTGTAACATCTAAGTGAGAAATTATCACAAAATATAACTGTATATTAAAAGCATACACCATTACCAAAAGGGTAAACATATTAAGAAATATAATGACATAATTAATATTGTTACATATCAAACTCTTCCACTACTCTTTATGACACTGAGATGCACTAAATTTTGGAATGGAAATTTAGAGGCACATGGGTTATGAAAAAGTTCACTCCAGCATGGGCTCTTATGTGATATTTAGTCCTATTAATTGAGTAAATTGAATGAACACCAGGAAGCAAACTCACTTTCAAATGAAAGTAGGAAATCTAGTTAGTGAGAATTCCCTATCTAGAGAATAGTTTTTCTTGACAAGATGCTAAAGTAGAATATTTATATTTGGCATGATTTGGTTGATAATTTTTGGGTATGGGAATACTATCACCATTAATTTATATGGAAAATATTTGTGTTCCCAGACTGAAAAAATAACTACCAAATTATCTTCGATAGGAGCCTTCTACTTTAGGGAAACCTGTATGCTGACTGGTGTAAAATGACAATCGCTGCTTAGACACAATAACAAACACATTTCGTTGCTTTCAAGAAACTTATATTTCAGCAGGATATGCAGAAAAAAGCACCAAATATAAAAAGTAAAATGCATTGTATATTAGAAGGTGGATGATAAGAAAAAGTAGAACAGAGTAAAAGAGAACAGGGCTGCAGACCAGAATGGGAAGAGGGTGATTTGTATCATACTTGGGGGCGGGGGGGTCAGGGTTGGTCTCATGGAAAAGATGAGAAAGAAAGATTTAAAGGACTTGAGGGAAGGAGAGAGCCTAGAAAATATTTGAGAGATTAGTATTCAGATAAATAAATCAGAGCTATATGGAAACTTTCTGCATTTAAGAAAAAATAAGCATTCAGTGTGACCGATGTGCAATGAATGAGAATGTGAGATATAAGTAAGATTGTCACAGAAGCGAGTCAATTAAATTGGAATTTAATGACTTATTCTGAGTAAAATGTTGAGTTTTCCCAGGGTATTAAGTAGAAGAGTGCAACTATATGTATAACATTTCAAATGAATCATTTTGGCCACTGTATTGAGTATAGAATATGGTAGGGAGGGTCTGGGCTGGGAGAATAAATCAATTATGAAATAACTGCATTATTACAGGTAATATATGATGGTGGTACAAATTGGAGAGGTTATTAGTGTTTGTTGTATAAAATAGCTGGATTGTATGTCTATAGGATAGGGATGGTACAACTCTCTCACAAACTAAATGTGTGGTATGAAAAAAAACCAAAAAGACATTAAATTAAAAAAATATTATCACTTGCCATTAACTGTGATGTGAAAAATCAACAAGTAACACAATATGTCAGGGGAAAGTAGTAGTTGATTTTTAGAGCCTTAAAATTTTAAAGGTCTTTTAGATACCCAAGAGAGATGTAAAGAACCTATGCAGTAAGTAAGTAAACTTGAGTTTGATTAGACCTTTGACTATGGTAGAACAATTTGAGGTTGTCAGTATATGGATGGCACCTAAAGATATGGAACTCACATCATTCAGAGAGAAAGCCAAGGGGCCAGTACTGAGGCCTGAACACTCTAGCTATATTGGGAAAGTTAGTTTCCAGGGTGGGTGATAGGGGATCAAAGAGAAAAGACAAAAACTGATTTTTAGAACTTCGTATGTGTTTACCTAAAATAGCAGCCATTTATTAACGTTCTAGATCTATTTAAATAACGTCTTTTAGCCCTTTTTAAAGACACATTGATTTCTGTGTTAATTCATTTACATATATCTTCAAGAGTGAACAGGGAAAAGTGGTAGTGAACAGGGAGCCAGAAACAAAATGCTTATATTCCTTATGGCTGATTCAAATCCAATGGAAGCAAGGTAAGTGGTGGAAAGGTAAGGAAAGTGATTGATAGAAAAGTTATATTTATAAAAAGTTTGGGAAATGGTTTAGGACTATGAACAAGGTAATGTGTATCCTACAATCATTTTAGACATGAAATGAGTGATGTAAAGTAATATATATTAATGCATTGATTTTGATAGAAAAATAATTGTATTTATCATACTTTGTTGTCATCATAAAAAGTAAAAACATTATTTTCCCTAATTTATCATGAACACTCTTTAGGGGGTATCTATGGGATCCTTGAAACTTGAAATACCATTTAATAAAAATCTAATTCATCTTGGCTACTGCCATTCAATAAAATTGTCATTTGGTAAGGCCATCATTAATTACTCAACTGGCAGAAATAATTATTTTTAGATATTCTCCTTTTGGCAGCTCAGCAAAGAGAAAGCAAAAATTGCCTCTGCAGAAAAAGCAACTGGAGGTTTCTTTGTAGTCAGCATTTAAAGGTGACTTCTGATCTGTTGTTAAGAAACACTCCTCTGGAATAAGAGCATATGGCACTTTCCCCTCACCCTTTGCTTACTTTACAATTCATTCATAGAAAAATTAGAGGCTCAACAACAGCATAATTTCATCCTTGACGCTTGCTCTTTTATTTTTTTTAAAGAACTACATCAAAAATGACACTAGTGCAATGGGATTTTACTTTCCCCTTACAGAGCAAAGATGTTGCTGATTATACAGATCTGAAAATGAAAACATCAAGATAACAAATTTAAAGGATCCAGGACTTTTAAAAGAAAGTATGCAAGTTGTAAATTGAAAAGTCTTAGACTATGCTTCAGTGTATGAAAATCTTAAACTCTTGCTTGGTACTGAGTTTCAATTTACAACTAATTTTCTTTTTTTTTTCACATCAGCATTTGAGTTGTGTAGCATATACTTGCAAATGAAAACTATGAAGTCACTAGACTACTGCTCTATCCATCCTCATTCAGATTAGCCTTCAATTGATCAACCTGCCTCAGTACCTTCACTTACATATTCTAGAGGCAAAAAAAAAAAAAAAACACCTTGAAAAAACCACTGACATCCATATTCTCTATGGCATGTGAGAAAGTTATACAATTTTTATAGTGTTGTATTTCTATTTCAATGAAATTTTTTAAAGGATTAGCATAATTCTTATCTTAGACTACATTACATTCAAATGCTGCCAAGTGATTTCAGTATTCACAGTTCTCTGTGACATCAAACTTGCATGATAATGAACAATAAGGGGGGGTATATATGTTCACATCAAAGAAAGAAAGACCATAGTTGAAACAGAAAAAAGTGCTTGGAGGAATTAAGCCATTTACTGGCCCAGACAGATTCAGTTTATGAAAATCAAAGAACTATCGTGACACAGTCAGCTGATAGTCACATTTTGATCAGCAATGTAATTTCACTATAAAACATCTTTTATAGAACTAAGCTAGTTATTTTAGAGTTTATTTTTATTGGATTTGTAAATTTTTTAAAATAAATGTATAGATTTTCAGGACAGACATTATTTATGAATAAGTTTGAAATATATAGGAAACATTATAAAAATAACTTATTAAGAGATGGGAAATTGGATTACTGAAGTCCTAATGCTAATAAGCTATGAAATACATACACACAACACAGCTAGGATACACACAAAAAATTTACCAGTAACTCCAAACAAGGAAAGGGCTTCAAATACATGCCACAAACTGTAGAAACACGGAAATCACAGAAAAGCTGAAAACATTCTGGAAGGCCTTGATGGAGTGTCAGACCCTACCATTCAAATCCAAAGTAGAGGGTAATGAGTCAAAAAAAAAAAAAAAATCCATGAGGCCCTCCCTGGTGGTGCAACGTGTTAAGTGCAGTACAGTGCTGTGGAGCTGTCAGCAGCTGTGGCATGAGTTTGATGCCTGGCTGGGGAGATTCCCACATGGCACAGCAGACCTCTCCTGCCTCACCTGCTGCTCCCCTCAGCAGTGTGTTTTGGTCGATCTGCCTGTTCTGCTTCCCACTCTGTCTCTGGTGAACCCTCTACTGCCCCATACCTCTGGCCTGCACCCCAGCTTGTATGCATAAATAAATATTTTTTTTAAATTCATGAATTTTCACAAATGTAGCACAGTCTAACAGAAATTGAATATGCAAATAGGCAGCAGGAGGAAAATGGAGAGGAGAGAGGTAGACAGAGACTGTGAAAAAGACACAAAGAGAAAAGAGAGCCAGAGAGAACATAGAATCCTTTTAACATACAATAGTATCTGAAAATTTTAAAAGAGATGGGGAAATCCACCAGGGTTTTGCATTGTCAATAGCAAACTTAGAAGTGATATGGAACTTGACTGTTTCTTCCTATCCTTTGGGAATAGGACATAGTCACTTTACTACTGAAGTGAAAACTTAGTAGAAACAGTTTTTTAATACCCTAAGTAGTCAGTAAATATGTCAAGTTCTCTAACAAAATTGTTACCAGCGCTATTTGTATTCATAATTGCTTGACAACTATGAAAAAGTAGTTGAAGAAAGAAAAGAAGGGAGTGGGGTAGAAGCAGGGGTGGGGGAAGGAGGGAAGGAAAAAGAGAGGAAGAAGGAAGAGGAAGGAAATTAAGTTGGCAAAAGAAAAAGATCCTATTTGTTCATGATCCTTATTAACCTATAAGAAAGTAAGGAGAAAGAAATTAAGGGAAAAAATGAATGAAAACATATTGCAGATTCTGTTGTGAATTACTGGTAGCCAATATGTTGGCAATTGGAGGAAAATCTGGAAACAGGGGTCTCATAAATATACTATAATGTCCACTTTGTTAAGTCAAGTTAAAATAAGAACACTTAAACTATATACATAACCATTATTCTCCAGCAATTTTAAGGATTTGAGTTTAGGATATTAACCTTTTTTTTGATATTGATAAGACCCTCTCTTATCAATTTAAAGTGCTTCTTGAAATTTTGTGCCATTGTATCCTCATCAATCCCAAAGGCTTCCAGAGATGTATGTATGTGTATATACACACACACAAACACACTGATTAATGTTTATACATATAAACATTGATTAATGTCACTTGGTTTTGTAAAAAAAAATCATACTTATTTATAAATTCAAACAGAAAATAAACTACCTCTCACCTTAGAAGGATATAGCAAAAAGTTATTAGAATAAGAATTCAAAGTATGTTAAGAAAATAGAGAATGAGATTTCTGAGTTATGGGAACAGATTAGGAACATATCAACACCACTAACTGAATAGTGAATTAGGAAAAAATAGGTTCAGAAAAGTTGAAGAGAAACTCAAATTGTGTAAAAGAAAAAAAAGCATGAGATTATTGTTTTGAATGTAATAGGAAAAACAAAGAGACTAAAGCAAGAACAGAGAAAGGGAAAAGCATATTTCATCATAAGTGCTATTTTTACATTAGAATATTTAACAAATGGGATAGTAATGTATATATGGAAAAAAAAAAGAAAAGTCTTTCTATAACATGACTGATTTGGAAAAAATGTGAACGTTTACAGGGTGTTCTATGAAAAACTGATACAAAGTGATACACACTGAGATGTGTCCTAGACTATTGAATTTCAAAGATAACTGAAGAAATTTTTATGCACACAGGCAAAAGAACAAGCAAATGATAGAGAGAAAATCAAGTTTGTTGACAGCTTTTCACAGTGAGATTTAATATCAGAAGATATAGCAATATTTACAAAGTTCCAAGGAGAAAAATACCCCAAATTATCATCAATCTGTAACTCAAGTTCAAAGGTAATTTATATTTATAAAGGCAGCAGGCAGTTATTACTAGACACAAAAGAACACAGGGAAAACTCTTAAGTTCCCCCTGAAAAACTATTTAATGTACCAATCCAGCAAATGAGGAAATTAATCAAAATTAAAAGTCACAAGCAGTGGAGGAGAGTTTCTAGTCAGAGCCAAGATGGTGTCAGAAGACATTCCTTATTTCACTCCCCAGATGGTCATCTAGATTGACCAATGGGTGTTTGCCCTTGAAGAACAATGTGGGTTGGGACAAAACTGAAACAACTCTTGGCCATCAGAGACCAGAGAGACTGTACCAGAGGGACACAGAGGAGATTCATTCTGCAGTGACTGAGAGGTGGGTAGAGGGTCTGGTTGAGGCAGGAGGTTGTCTTACAAACTGCAGCAGTAGAGTGAGTAAACTACTCAATAAAGTTTAGATATTTTGTTTGTTTTCAGAATTTTTTTAAAGATTTATTTATTTATGCATATAAGTTGGGGTACAGGCCAGAGACATGGGACAGCAAGAGGGTTCACCAGAGAGACAGTGGGGGGAAGACTAGGCAGATCGATGGAAATACACTGATGAGGGGAGCAGCGAGCAAAGCAGTAGAGGTCTGCCGCGCCATGTGAGAATCTCCCCCGCCAGGCATTGAACTCACGCAACCGCTGCTGTTGACAGCTCCACAGCATAGCTCTTTAACCCGCTGTGCCACCAAGAAGGCCCATGATTTCAGATTTTTAATTTAGGGCAAAAGCAATCTTTTTCTATGATTAGAGACCACAGCTAAGACCCTTTTGATTCTGCCAAGATTTACTGAGCCTTTGCTTTTTCATTTCCTTAAAGTATTCTATATTTATTAAAATTGCACATGGAAAATCACTAGTAAGGGAAATCTTGGTATATATCTTGGCCTTATATAACTAGTACTGTTACTAAAGGGAGCCTCTAGTAACCTGACAGAAATCAAGAGGACAAGGAAGGAAAGTAAAATTCATGTTTTTATCTATATGTAAAATAGTGATTTTAAGATTGAAAATGTGCAAAGAAGGGCAAATATTCAAACCTCTTCCATCCTAATGGAAAAATTCACTGACTGACAGTGAGATGTTGTACCTTGTCAGCTACAGTAGTGACCTTTAGACTTGATGCTGACATCAATACACCACAACAAGCTATCTGCTAGAAAGCAAACACAGATCCGTCCAAACTTCAAGACTCTTCAATGAATATTGCACAAAGTCATTTACCAGGTGAGCCTTCTCTTTTGAAGCACCTCAAAAGTGTGTTTATAATAATTTTATAGTAACTACTCTATAAATATATTTATTTAAATTTTACCTTAGGTTTTTGGTGGAAGAACAATGTCTGAAGAGTGATTTTTAAGAGACCTGCTTGCTGGACCCATACTGGGTTTTTTTTAAATACCTGTATAATTGTTTTTATTAAAAGTAAAATTCTTGCAAGTAAATGAATGGAAGGGGGGGTAGCATTTTTTAAATTCTAAATCTAGCTTTTATTGGCTTAAATATATATGTATATATATATATATCAATTGAAATCATTCATTTTTGGAACTCTTATGTCTACCTTGATGAAATTTTCCTTCCTCTCTCTGTCTCTCCCTCTTTTTCCCTCATTTTTTTCCTAATTTCTCCTGTAAATATTATTGAATTCTGTGTCCAGGCACTGTGGTCAGTGCTGGGAGTAGAAAGATATTATACACAGTCCATGCTCTTTGCTGAGAGTCAAAGATTACAAAGCTTGGAGCCTGTAACTGTGTTTTTGAGTTAAAGTAACATGTTTACAAATGCTTGACAGGAAATGTTGACATGTACATGTGTACATGTATGTGTGTGTGCTTTAGTTTTAGTTTCCATTATTTGAGCACCTTTGATGTATCATAAACATATTATACTCGCTCACTTCTCTGAATTTCAACCTTGTTCCTAGTCTCTGGAATGTACCTTCTTATCTGTTCCATACAGAAAAATTCTTCATTTCATTCAAAATATATCTCAGTCAGGAATAGTTCTTTAAATTTAGTAAGTCTCAATTTTTTCATCAGAGATCATTTATCAATAGTTGACAATTTTAAATAGTTAACCTATAATATGTTGCAATCTTCAAATGTTGGTCTTATGTTCCTGGACTGTAATATAATCACTTGGAGGAAGAACCTCATGTTTTTATAGTGCCTAAGTGAGTGTGACCACATAGTAAGGGTTTGAGAAGTACTTATTGAGATATTTTCTCTAAATACATTTATTAAGAGACTCGGGGAGGGCCTCCCTGGTGGTGTAGAGGTTAAGTCTCAGCCAGATCACTGCTGAGGACTGAGTTTGATCCCTGGCCAGGGAGCTAACACACATGGCGCAGCAGACCTAGCCTGTCTTGCCTGCTGCTCCCCTCAGCAGTGTATTTCAGTAAATCCTTCTGTACTTTTCCCCACCATCTCTACTGAATCCTCTCACCTCCTGAACCTCTGGTCTATACCCCAGTTCTTCTATACATAAATAGATAAAGAAATCTTTAAGAAAAAGAGATTTGGTGAGTAGAGTTTTTATATTTAGAAAGACAAACATGGCAATAAGTTTAGATTTCGGATAAAGTATAATTTTTTTGCATATAAATATTACTAAATATTGCATGAGACACTTACACTAAAGAATTATTTGCTATTTATCTGAAATTCAAATTTAGTTCTGTAGTCTGCACTTTATCTAGCAAGCCTCATTCCAAGGGAAAAGATTTTTTAAATTGTGTTAGCTAGTCCTGTCACTTGACTAGAAACATAGTCCGTAAGATAACTATAATATTCAAAAGGGCATTTTCAGAGAGTAGTTTTATGTCTTGGAAAGACTTTTCTTTTTTAGGGTATATGTATATGTGTGAGTGCACACATGCTTGTGCATAGGAAGAATGGTACTTAGCGCAACGTTCAGGTTCTACAGCATTCACAGAATGACAACACAAAGAAGTGAAAGTCACCCAGATATAATCCAATGCTAGAACATTAGTTTTTGAAAAGGTTATGATCCATTATTATAGGAAAGGACACGAAAGCCTATCCTTAAGCTGTACTTAATGTGAAAAGAGATCTAATTCTTTCACATTTGTTCTTGTGTAATTTCTCTCTTTAATTATTATTTGACTATTTTGCCAATTCATGGCTAAAAATGTGGGCAATTTTTTACTACATTTGGACTTTGTCAAAAGTGTTGGGTTCAGGGAAATATCTTCTGCCAAGTTCCTCTACGTTCATGCCAAGTAATTTTCAATTGGTTTATAAACCCATGCGTATTTTAAATGAAATGAATACATACATTTTAGATTCCTTTACCCTTAACTCACACAGATGGTTCAGAAGACATCCAATAAACCTTTGATTCCTGTTATAAGAAATAGATTGCTTAGAGGTTTTGGAAGTCAAGAAACATGGCACCTCATTTACAAACAGTAAGTGGACCCAAATGTTCTAACCCTAAGTGTACGATGATAGCAAAAGTTGCATTCTCTTGAGGTTAGAATGAAGTTCTGGACTGCAACTCACTGAAGCAGATTTAGTACTTGGTTAAATGTTCAAACCTAATAATATTATACTTTACATTTAATACCTGCATGTCTTGGATCATGCTAACTTCATTAGCCTGACTGATATATAGAAACTACTACTGACCTCAAGCACTTACTGCCAACATATGAACAGTATTGAAAATATATTTCTGTTTAACAATATTTTAGTATGTGAATTTGTGTCTGTGATGCATTGGAAGTCAGTGATGCAGATTATAACTAAAAAGCAGATGGAACTACTTAACCCAACAATGCATACCTGAGTTTTTTTTGCAAAGCATTTCATATCTAAAATATGATAATATATAGAAATAAAACTTTTTTACATTGCTTATTATAGTATTCTAGATAAGAAACTTTTTAAACAGTAAGGTGTGCACAGTATACAATAGTTGTCTATACTCAAATTAACTTCAGTTTTTACTCCTATTAATCACTTGGTAGAAACTCGCCCTCAGCCAAAGCAATTCCCCTTTTCCTAGGGTTCGGCCAAATATTTGGAGGCTTGGAGGAGCTTACATAGTGCCAAGGTTTTGCAGGGTGGTGAGGGGTGTGCAGGAGTGGGTAAGGGTGGGGGTATAGCTCTTTATTCTTCTATTTCTAGAATCTGGAGAGATGTCCACCATTTACCCCTTGGTCTTCAGTTCATACAAGTTGCTACCTAGTTATTTTAGGATGAAAAAGCATTTTAATAGCTTTATCCATCACTTTCAGAGGAATATATTTCCATTTTTACTAATCCATAAAACGTATATATTCTTTAGTTGTAAATTAGTACTCAACCACGAATTAAAATCAGTAAGTCTAAGATCACAGATAAAAAGGCTTGTATCATTCCAAAATATAAAAAGTTTGAAAGCAAGATCATAAAATAGAGGTACTTTAAAATTAGCCTAAGCCTCAGGTATTACTAAGTGGTGGGGGATGCTCTGGGATGAGCAGGATTCAGCGTGTCATTCTCAGATTTATACTCCGCAGAATAACTTCTGATTCTTAAAGAAGGAAATAAAAAATTATCCTAATGCCTGCTACAGTGATTGTAAGTGATAAATTGGAGAATAAATAAGTTGATATATTCAAAATTAAGGAAATTAGAAAAATACGTATTTCAATACACTATGTAAATTTATTATCTTTCTCTTTTTTTTGAAATAACAGTTTATAACATTATATAGGTTTCAGGTGTACAGTCTTATAAATCAATATCTGTATACACTACATTATGTTCACAATCAAAACTAGTTTCCATCTATCACTTTACGATTCACCCCTTTTTAAAAAATGGGCATTATAACTTGGATTTATTTCAGTTGGTAAGTAACAGGACTATTTGTCTTTAGATTCCAAATTGCATCCGTAGGTGTAAACTTAAATAACTTCAGGATCTAGGCAGGTAACTTCAATATGGATACAGTGTAATCCTAATACCAGGAGTCAGTGGGAACCGGAAATGGACATTTTGTTCTTTGAAAAGATTAACAGGACAGGCCAAAGAAAACTCACCTGCTTGCAACATTGGTGACTTCCAGGTCACTGCAAAAGGAGCCATGTATCTTGAAAATGACTAGGCAGAACTTTTAGCTAAATTATGAAGTGAATTACTGTATAAATTATATCTGGGCTTGAAATTCTGAGGAAATTTTAAATAAAATTTAAAAATAATTTTATTATTATTCAAAAACTCTTTGGTGATCTGTCTCCCTTTAATAGTATAGAGTGCTCCTTTCATTCTTTCATAATAGGATAGCAGCAATAGCCTGATGCAAAGAAGCAGGAATTAATAATTTAAAATGTGATTTTCACTATATGAAATTGGTGATATTAAACTGGGAAGTTGACTAGAACTATTTAAAACTATTGACTAAAACTATTTAAAACTAATTTAATAGATGATACTGAGTCACTGATCATATGAACATTGCTTGATTTTATGGAAGCCTTCGAAATGTACGTTTCCAATAACTTTCCTCCCATAGATCTGTCATTATTATCTGTATTATTGACCACTGGAAGTGAACTTAATACAATATGTATCCTTATTTGCACTTGACATATGAGGAAAGTAAAGTTCTAGGAAGTTTAGTGATTTTTTTAATTTAGTCATCTAACCAAGCATGGGAAAATACACAAACCTGATTTTTTTGTCCTACTTTAGACTGATCAATTTCAATAAGGCCTGCCATTCCAGTAGAAAGGAAATTGCATAATATTGTCTTTCTTCCAAGTATCTTCTCAACTATTTGATTTGACTGGCATTTTCAACATGTCTGAAGGAGACTTGATTTAGATATCTCATTCTGCATGTGTGGGAAAGGGAAATTGGAATTTCTTACTAAAAACCAAACAGTGAATTCAGGCCAGATACAATAGAAAATGTTTTCCTGGATTTTTCTGGAAAGCTTTCTTATCTGTTCTAGCCTGAGCCTTTCAAGAAAAGCAGGAGCTCTTCATTTAACTTAATGCAATTATTCTGAGTTCCTTCACCCATGAACTAAATGGCCCTGTAGTTTACATGCTCTTTTACTTACAGTTTATGGTTTTAATTATAGCTTTCGTAGCTTTCTTTGACTTTTAACCACCTGTCATTCCTTTGTAAGGAATTTCTTTCCCATTGGTCATTGATGGCAATGTTGCAGATACTTTACTTTAGGTCTGTGCTTTTGTTCCATTTATGCTAATGATAAATCCTACACTTCTAATGTGATACTTAGAGTAGAATTCAGTGGAGTTAATTATATTCCCTGCATAATGTGATTCTGAACTCCCGGGTTGAAAATAGCATTAGAATTTTCTATAATTTTATGTTTGCTCTCTCATTACTTCTGAGATTTAAACAGATTTAGTTTAGGTGACCTGAAGTTCAAGGTTTTCCTAAGTGAACTGAATGTATTATCTCTGATTTCCACTTAGCAATGATGTTTATAAACTGACAATGAAACAGGATGACAGTCTCCTAAGGGTAGGGAGCCAGGCAAGATGCTTGTCAGCACCATTACACATTCATTGGTTTGTTTTATATTTTTTCACTAGTTCTTTGTTCATGAAAGTCAAATCACAAAATAATTCTAAAAGATCTTGAGGTCAACCAGGATTGTATTAACTGTTCTCACATTTCAAGTTTTTGATGAGAAAACATAAAAAAAAGGAAAATACAATTATTTCTTAAGCAAAATGTGTTTTTTTCTTTGTGTACTATGTATGCATTCATGTGGAATTGCAAATATTGACTTTTGCAAACAGTGCTGGAATTTTCTACCAGGCTTTTCTATGGCAGCGTGATATAGCAGAAGACAGATATCATAATCAGAGTCATAAATTTGTCCCCTATCTACATATATCCCTACCGAGACAAACTACCTAGGCTCTCTTAGCTTTGTATGAGAAAATGGGACATTAATACTTATCTCACATAAGTTGTTACGTAGACCAGATATGATAATATACATATAAGTGTCTCAGTAAAATTAGTGGTTATTTTGGGGAGTTTTTTGTAACATTGGTGGTGTTTATTCAACTATTTTTATCCAAAATTTGAAAAGCCCCAGAACATCAAGAAGAAATCTATTCTTAAGGAGTCTTAAGTTATTTCATATTATTCTCACTCCTGGCCACATTAGGCTGCTAAAGATAGAGTAAAGTTGTGAAAAAAACAGACCCAACTTTCTGAGTCTCTGAAACCTGAAGTGTTTAAGTGCTTTCATTCTGCTTTAGGTAAGTCAGCAGTTTTGAATGGCCTCCCCTAGAGGTCACAACTTACATTTTCTTCTAACCTAGTCATATTTTGTCTGCTACTTCTGGGTGGCTTTTCTTCACCACTATGTACTCTATAACTCCTGTGGTTGATTCTCAGACTCTCAAACTATCTGGTTTAGGTCCTAAGTGACTCTTTCTTACGTTTCTAATACTGTGGATGGTACTTTAGATACTGAGCAGAATTGTTAGGACATATTTTCCCCATATCCAAACTCACTCTGAAATATTGTGTTAGAGTTTGATAATACAATTATCAAACTGAACTGAATTTGAACTGAATTGAACTGAGTTGAACTGAACTTTTCCTTTTTTAAAAACAGCTATATAGTGATACAGTTTTCAACATACTTTGGTTATAGGTCTTTTGCTGTTTAAGAACCTAAAAATAGGCATTACTAGATACATATATACATACATATAGCTATTAACATGTTCGTTTGTGCCATCTCTAATAGTATGCTCATATTGTGAACCCCACTGTATTTTTCTTCAAGGTAATTTCCTTCTTTATGAGTAAATGTCTTGAAAATTGGACAATCATTAGTCTCCAATAAAAATTTAATCAATAGTCTCATGGATAGAAGAATGCTACTGGTGTTCTTCACAATCCTCTTATACATATTCAGATTTGGAGGAATTCTCCAAGGTACAAAGTATAGGTTCTCTTTATGTTACTGTAACTACTTAGGACATGTGAAGATGCCAGTCTTTGTTATATAATTTGGGTCAAAGTTTATCAAAAGTACCAGAGCCCAATTTAGTTTCACTTTGTTGATGGAAGTGATAAGCGTACATTATGACAGATATATTATTAGTTCCAGTCATGTTTTTGCAATTCTATTCTTGCTGTTAGTTTTTTGTTATATTCATATGGTCTTGAATTACAAATGAATCACATTTCCCAGACTACTAGATTCTTATTCAAAATATTTATCAGCTACCATCAGAAGAGATGGCAGATAATTTTAAATGTACTCTTTTACATAGGTTGGAAGTATTTTCTAACTTTTGAGACTCTAATGGGGCAGATTATGATGTTTAGTGTTCATTTTACACATTTGTAACTGTAGTTGTGGAATTCTAACAGTTGGATCAGAACTATCTTCAGTCTAACGGATTTCACATGGGCTCATCTTTTATATAGAATATCAAGGGTTTCTGGGAAGGCAAAAGTACATTTCTTCTTAACTAGAATTGAATTGCTAGTCTATCCGGGGGACTATCTTTGCATTAAAGTAGTTATGTTACTTCTTAATCACCCATGAATTACTGAAAACCTCTTCAAAAGACTTGAAATGTGGGGTTCTTTACTATATCTGGTACGCTAATGTTGAAATTAAAGATGGGCTTAGATAAGAGATCTTATTTTCCTTTTAAATAAATGTGCCTTTCCCATTAGATTATTGTCTCTATGGTTGTCCCACTGAGCTGTAAATTATTCCCATTATTTTATCATGTGCTTCATATCTGTCGTCCTGGAAACAAAGCATAATTGCCTTTTTAATATTTATGTATTTTATTCAAATGACTCTTTTTAACTAAAGGAAAAATGAACTCTAACTGTTGAAGGGCATGCCAATTCTAATCTCTATAAAACTTCCTTTTTATTCCTTTGTTTCTTTTTTGTCTTTCCTTATATTAGTTCTATAATATGAATTTCAGTGCAAATATTGACAAAATTCAATATTTGTTAATAATTCTGTTTAACAGCAAAATTATGCATATTTATTTACAAAATAGGAATATAATCAATTGTTTCAAGTTACATTAAATGTCATTGCTAGTAAGTTAACCATTCTCCTTACAGCATACAAAATTATTTTGAAGTTGGTTTTGACCCCTTATTATCTACTATCTTGCTCTAATTCTCAAATAATGACACATTTTTTATAATGAATAGTTCATTAAAGATTAGCTATTTTAAAGTGGCTTCTCAACCTGGACCAAAAATCTCTATTGGTGTGTATAAGATTAAAACTAATTAATTAAAACACCAATTTTCCTTTAATAAATTTGTTTTATTGTCTAAAAATAATTTGGGGAATTATATGTAAATATCCTAGGAATATTATAGTAAGTGGTGATATGGCATATTTTCATCTCATTCTATTGCCGTCATAACTTAAAAAAAGAAAAAAATGCAGGAAATCTAGTACTTAAAATAGAGATAAACAGATTGTAAAAACAGATTTCAGTTTTTAAAAAGGAAACTATTATGTGAACTAGAGAAATAAAAATCTTTCTATTTTTTTAAAAACAGCATACATAATCCTAACCTTTGACTCCAAACTCAGAGCATGTCAATCACTATAGATATTTTTGAGTCAAAGAATATTTTTAAAAGTTATTTATAAATGAATTCTGCATACAGTGGAAAAAAATAAAAATACTTTCAAGAAAAAAATTACACAATATTTATAGACTCTTCCAAGTTTGGAAATGATCAATTCTTATGGTTTATATGTCAGTTTTAGTGGGACATGATAGAATTCTTCCTGTCTTTGATTCAAATCTACTGTGTTATGTCAAAAGCTTGCAAATGTTATCCAATACATTACAAAATTTATGTAATAAAACTTAAATTTGACAATTTTTAAGATTTTTTGTAAGATCAGATTGCAATTTCTTCAAATTATGTATTCTATCTTTAAGTGACTAGATTTAACAGCTTTGAACTAATATGAATTACAAATTCTGGTTCAACCCACAAGTAGAGCAGTGTCATTTTTAAGACTGAACTTTTTTTCTACTAGACTCTTTGTTAGAGCAGTTTTAGTTTCACAGCATAATTGAAAGGTACAATTTCCCATGTACCTCCTGCCCATACACATGCATAACCTCCCTCATTATCATTCCTATCAGAGTGGTACATTTGCTGTAGCTGATGAATTTACATCTACACAGCATTACTACCCAGAGTCGATAGTTTACATTTGGGTTCATTCTCGATGTTGTACATCCTATGTGTTTGGACAAATGCAAAACGATATGTATCTACCAATATGCACTAAAAATCCTCCATGCTCTGCATATTCATTTCTTCCCCCAAATCCTTGGCAACCATTATCTTTTTTCTGTCTCCACAATTTTGCCTTTTCCAAAATATCATATAGTTGGAATCCCATAGTATGTAGGCTTTTCAAATTGGCTTCTTTCATTTAGTAATATGAATGTTTATAACATGTCTTTTCATGGATTGATTACTCATTTCTTTTAGTGCTGAATAATATTCCATTGTCTGCATGTTTCAGTTTATTATCCATTCACTATTAACAGACATTTTAGTTGTTTCCAAGTTTTGAGAATTAACAAATGAATATGATACAACTAAGTATTATGTGTTCGTTTTTCAGCTAATATAAGTTGTAAGAGTCTCTGAGAAAATACTAAGGTGCTCAATTGCTGGACTGTGTGGTAAGAGTATGGATAATTTTACAAGAATCTACAAGAATTTTACAAGAGTCTTCCAAGACTTGGAAGAATCTCTTCCAAAGTCTCTCTACAATTTTTCAACAGTGAATGAGATTTCTTATTGCTCTAAACTCTTGTCAGCATTTGGTGTCATAACTGTTCCTGATTTTGGATATTATAATAGGTATAAAATTGTATCTCATTGGTAGTTTAATTTACGTTTCCCTGATGAAGAATGATTTGGAGCATCTTAATGTAAGCTTATTTACTTTATCGTCATAGTTGAGGTAACTGAGAAGTTCTTTAGCCTATTTTAAATTTTTTTAATGATTTTATTATTGAGTTTTAAATGTTGTTTTCATATTCTGGATCACACCTTCATCAAATATATTTTGCAAATAATTTTTTCCCAAATATTGTTCCATTATCTTGACACAGTCTTTGAGAGCATAAAATTCTAACTTCATTTAAGCCCAGTTTTTTCATTCTTTCCACGGTGTTGCCTTTGGTGTTGTAACTAAAGAGTCATCACCAAATGCAGAGTAATGTAGATTTTGCCGTATGTTATCTTCTAGGAGGTTTTGTAAAGTTAGTGTTTTACTTACATATTTTGAGTGAATTTTTTCTTTGGAATGCCATAAGGTCTATGTCTAGATTCATTGTGTGTGTGTGTGTGTGTGTGTGTGTGTGTGTGTGTGTGTGTGTGCGCGCGCGCGCGCTCGGGCGCCCTTGCTTGTGGTTATATAGTTGCTCTAGAATCATTTGTTGAAGCCACTATCTTCATGGTACTGACTTTGTTCCTTTGTAGGGTATAATTGCCTACAGAATTTTTTGATACATTCATGTTGCAAAGGAAATACTATGTCTACCAAATTTCAATATCTAGGGACCATTGAGTTCTAATCTAAAGAATGTAAGCACAAGTAATGTCTACTATTTATAATATCCTATAAATTTCCACTCCTCTGTCCCAATTAATGTTACTAACAGCAAAACTCTAGATGGATAAGTAACTAAAACTACCTTAAAATAAGAATGAGAAGTAAATATTATGCTAAACCACTGAACTCATCATATAAGGTGGTATTATTTACACAGAATTTAGTACAGTATAGTATAATTATAATTAGCCTAACAATTGTCAACAAATTGTTTTTTAAAACTTTTGCTTTATTAACAAGGGTTTACAAATTATAGCATTTTAAAGCTAATACAAATTTAACTTTCTTGCATAGGATTAAATAATAAAGGTATGTTTAGTAGCATTAAGTATATGTCCATAAAACCTAAGTGTCACTGAGAACTGAATACTTTTACAGGTTTTATAATAACCCAGCTTATTTTTGATGTATGGCCTTCAGCACAACCATTGATATGGTTTCTTATATCACCTTTAAAAATAATTGTTTTGATAATTAAGGCAAGAATGAAGTAAGTTTTATATGTTTTACCTGGCTAGAATATATTTCATTAGTCATTTAAACTTTTATGTGTTTTTTAAAATTGATTTTCAGCACTATAATGGTTTATAAGTTCACACCGCTACAAATGTATATTATCATACCACATCCACCACAAAAGTAGGGAGAGTCCTAAACCAAAGTGTATCAGACTCTATCCCTTCACTTTCCCTTTTTGGTAATCTCAGTTGAACTCAGATTTCAAGAGTTTATTTTGGTTTGGTTTAGTCTGTTCTTTGCTTTGTTTTTCATATACACATGTGAGTGAAATAACCTAGTATTTGTCTTTCTCCTTCTGACATATTTTAGCATAATCTCCTTTAGTTCCATCCATGGTCAACAAGTGGCAAGTTTCTTCTTTGTTTTATAGTTTGGTACTATTCCATTGTGTATATATACCATACCTTTATCTACTCATCAGTTATGGGACTTATTTTATCCTTAGCTATTGTAAATAGTGTTGCAATGAACATAGAAGTGCTTATTTCCCTTTGAAATGCTATTTTTATATTTTTAGTAGATACTTGAGGAGATTGCTAGATAATATGATAGATCTATTTTTAATATTTTGAGAAAACTGTACTATTTTCCATAGAGGATAGATAGTCTATATTCCCATACTACCAGTTTATGAATGTTGCTTCCCCCCCCATACCCTCATCAGCCTTTGTTTGTGGTCCTTTTTTGATCTGGGCCATTCTCATAGTTGTGAGACAGTATCACATTGTGGTTTTTATTTGCATTTTTATGATAAGTGATGATAAGTATATTTTCTATGTGCCTCTGGGCCATTTGTATGTCTTCTTTGGAGAAGTGTCTATTTAACTCTTCTGCTGATTTTTGATTGCTGATTTATTTTTGTTTTGAGTTTTATGAGCTCTCTGTAGATTTTGGATATTAGCCCCCTGTTGGATGTACGTTGTGCAAAAGGTAGGATGCCTTTCATTTTAGTGAGAGTTTCTTTTACTGTGCAGAAGCTTTATAATTTGACATAGTTCCATTTGTTTGTTATTGCTTTTGTTTCCCTTTCTATTGTAGATTAGCTCCCAAATCAATAAAGTTGAGACATCCCTGAAGTCAGTATCAAAGTGTATTGCCTATGTTTTCTTTTATGTAAGTTTTGCTTTCTGGACTTGTATTCAAGTCTTTGATCCATTTTGAATTAATTTTTTGTGTGTGCTGTGAAATAGTGGCCTAGTCGCATTGGAGTACAACATTTCCAAATATATCTTATGATGCCATCATTACACTAATACCAAAGAAGACAATGATTTCACCAAAAAATGAGATCTACAGATCATATCCCTGATGAGCATGTGTACAAAAATACTCAAAAAATTCTTGGCATACTGAATTGAGTATATTAAAATGATTTCATTCCATGACCCAGATGATTTATTCCAGGGATGCCAGGATGATTCAGCATTCACAAATCAATTAATGTAGATCAAAACATCAACCAAAGTAAAGATAAAACATTTAAGGTAATATCAATAGATACAGAGAAAACATTTGCCAAGATCCAACATCTATTTATGAAAAAAAAATCTCTCAGTAAAATGGGGATAGAAGAAACACCTCAATCTAATAAAGGCCTTATATGACAAACACACAGCTAAAATCATACTCAGTGAAAAACTGAAAACTTTTCTGTAAAGAAAAATAAATTCACTAAATAAAAAAGCCATTACAACTTAACACAGTACTGGAAAGTCTAGCTAAAGAAATTAGGCAAGAGAAAGTAATGAAAAGAATCCAAATTGGAACATAAAATACTAAACTATCAAGATATGCAGTTAATATACTTATAAAACCCCAAAGATGCCACTAAAAGCTACTAGAAACAATAAATAAGTGCAGTAAATTGACAGGCAACAAAATCAATATACAAATGTTTGTCACATTCTTATAAGCAGACAACAGCCCAGTAGAGAAATAAATCAAGAAAGCAATTCCAGGGCCTCCCTGGTGGCGCAGTGGTTGAGCGCTGCGCTGTGGAGCTGTTGGCAGCGGCGACGCGAGTTCGACGCCCGGCCAGAGAGAATCCCACATGGTGCGGCAGACCTCTCCTGCCTCACCCGCTGCTCCCCTCAGCAGTGTATTTCTGATCTGCCTGTTCTGCTACCCGCTCTGTCTCTGGTGAACCCTCTCGCCGCCCCACACCTCTGGCCTGTACCCCAGCTTGTATGTATAAATAAAAAAAAAAAAAAAAAAGAAAGCAATTCCATCAATAAAAATTAAGTATTCAGGGAAAACAAAAAGAGAAGACCTGTATGATGAAAACTATAAGACATTGTTAAAAGAAACAAATAAGACTTAAGGAAATGGAAAGATATTCCATTATGGATTAGAAAATTAACATTGTAAAATTGTTAATATACGGTCTTAATGCAATCTGTATTAAGATTCTAATAGCTTTCCTAAAGGAAATAGAGCAAACATCACATAAAAATCTATAGAATCACAAAAGACTCAAATTGTCAAATGAACTAGGAGGAAAAAAAAATGGAGTATTCTAATTCTTCAAATTATAGTTCAAACTGTAGTAATCAAAACAGAAAGGTACTGGAATACAAATAGACACAAAGATCAATGGAATAGAAATGAAAAAAAAAAAAAAACAGAAATAAACCTACACATATATACACAGTCAATTTAAGACAAACGAGCCAAGAACTTTCAATAGAAAAAAGAAAAGTCCATTCAATAAATGCTGCTGGGAAAATTTTTATGTTAATGTAGCCTGAGGATAAATTATGGTAAAAAGAATTATACAAGTAATAAAATACTGATAAAATATTTTTCAGGTTAATAGTATCTTTACTGACTTTATGCTTCATTGGTCTATCAATTACTGTAAGAATGGCCTTGAAGTATCTAACCAAAATAGTTGATTTGTCTATTTCTCTTTCCAGGCCTGTGTTTGTCACATATATTTTGATACTTTTTTCTGTAAAAAAATATTGTATTATTTTTACTGAGTAATATTCTTCAGACAATTTACCATGCCATGCCCACCAAAAATATACCCATAATCCTCCACCATAGTCCATTGAGTACCCACTGTTCTTTGTTCCTCTCCACCCTCTCTATATGGTAGCCTTAGTTCTGCAGTCAGACTTCTAGGGTTTGTTTTCATTAACTTAGTGTCTGTTCCTTTGTCACTTCATATTCCAAATCTGAGTGAAATCATATTGCATTTGTCTTCCTCCCAGAGAAAGGTCCATGAGGATCCCACACAAGGAGCTTCCATGTCTTCAGAACAAGTTATTCTCATATCAGTGTATTATTAATCAACTTTCTGGGAACAGAGTTTTTATGGGGATTTTTTATTATATAGCATGATTTATTTAATTATTGACATTGTGGGTGAATTCAATCTCTAACTCATCTCCTCTGCCAAGAGGATATAGGCTGATATTACATGGCTCGAAGGCCCAATCCTCTAATCACACAGTTGGGTTTTCTGGGTTGGTCGTTCCCCATTCCACATCATTTCATTATCATAAACTACCCAGGAGCCAAACATAAACCACCTTATTACCATATGTTGTGGTATGAGCCTAGGGTCCCACCATGAATAAAAAATACTCCTATTACTCAGGAAATTCTATAGGTTTAGACATTTGCTCCCAAGAACCAGGCACAAAAACAAGCCAATTTCTTTATTACATGACAGCAATCTAAATTTTGAAACAACATTCTAAAAACATATGAACTATAAACAAAAAATTCAATAACTGAAAAAAAATTAGATTTTCATCTGTCAATAAAGAGGACTTAAGACTAATACAGAAATACTGGTAATTATCAGACACTAAATAATAATGATAGTTGGATTACAAATTTAGCAACTTCAGTAAATTTTTATGTTTAAATTAATCAACTTCATTCATATTACTAAAAATCACAATAACATTTATAGATTTTCAGGGGGCATAAACTATTATGTATTTTAAATACTTTCTCTCTAATTCTAAGAATAGTTCTGCAAGGTGGGCATTATTGTACCAGCTTTATAAATAATGAATTGCGGGCCTCCCCGGTGGCGCAGCGGTTGAGCGCTGCGCTGTGGAGCTGTCGGCAGCGGCGACAAGAGTTCGATGCCCAGCCGGGGAGAATCCCACATGGTGCGGCAGACCTCTCCTGCCTTGCCCGCTGCTCCCCTCAGCAGTGTATTTCTGATCTGCCTGTTCTGCTCCCCACTCTGTCTCTGGTGAACTCTCTCACTGCCCCAAGCCTCTGGCCTGTACCCCAGCTTGTATGCATAAATAAATAAATCTTTAAAAATAAATAAATAAATAAATAAATAATGAATTGCTTCCCATGAGGTAAAATATTACTTAAAGATGGGGGTAAAAAAATCACTTAAAGATGCATATGAGTGTCAGAACAAAAAAATTGAACCGATCTATAAGACATTTTGAAATACCTGAATCCATTTTATAAAGATAAATTTATAAACTTGCTTAACTTGCTCTAAAGTTACAGAAATTTGTTTGAAACACATTAAAATTTGTTCAAATTAATACAAAATGAATAAAATACACAAGAACTTTAACTAAAACTTTCTTGTAATTCTGGGGAAAGGCACTTTTAAATCTCTCATTTGCTTTTGTAGAAAGGAAAAAAAATCCCTGTACTCTATTAAATTCTCAACTAGAAAATAAAAGAGATTGATGAGGAAAAAAGCAAAGAGGAGTTTATGATACTTTTCAGAAGTGTTTATAATATACATGTAAGCAAGCCTATATTAGTTATATTGATAACTTATAGTTGAATGATTTCATGAGCCTATATTTATATTTTTAGCTATGAATGCTGAAATATACTGTTATATTTCAGAATATATGCTCACCGGTAACTATGTTCTGTGGACATTTGTTTGGGTAGAGTTATAGGACATTTTTTATTTTGTGTTACTCAATTTAAACTTCAAGCAAGTATATAAACAGCTTAGTTTAAGAATGAGTAACAGTTTCAGAAAAAAAAATTGATAATTCACTCCAATTTCTTGAAAACTCATACTTTTTTTTCAGTTTTAAAGCATGTCATAATTCATGTATAATTAATGTAGTCTATAACACCTTGTGAAACATTAAATACAGCCCCCAATTTTTTAATGTACACACATTAATATAGAAGAGTTTGCCTTATATTAACCATCTCCTATGCATCCCATTATTCCTACATTACAAAAAAAAAGTATATTATTGGGATAGGTGCTACAAAAGAGGTACATAGGAGGTAATATAGAAATACAAAGAATAAAATGTCTCACTGTCTCTTGAAGTCAAGGTGGAGTATTACAGTCATATTTGAGTCTTTAAACAAATTAAAATGGACTTTATAACAGTCATTTTAAAGAAAATTAATTAAAATGAAGGGACAGCAGAAAAATGGTTTGGTATCAAAACAGTGACAGATGAAGCTAGATCTTAGAGCTACATTTTGAAGAATCTCTTATTATAGGCTCTAATTCAGGAGTTTTAAATCAAAAGGCAATAAGAAAACATTAAAGAATTTTATGCAGGTGGCATCATGATTAGACATTTTAAGTTATTTGTGGAAAAAGAATTTATTGACTTCTATAAAGTGATTAGTATATATTTTCTGAAGTGTAACTAATACACTCAAAAGTCCACAATTCATATTCATAAGTTGATCAATTTTCACCAAGTGGCTATACATGTAACCAGTTTCCAGATCAAAAGAGAGAACACAGAACATTGTCAGCTTCACAGAAAGAAACTTGTAACTTCTCCCAGATATCCATAATCCCCTTGAAAGAGAAACAGTATGCTGAGTTCTAGATCGAACATTACTTTTTCCTACTTTTGAATCAGCTGTAAATAAAATCATACATCATACATATTTTTATCCTGCTTTTGTCACTGAGGATTACAGTGTCAAGAACAATTGATATTGTTATACCTAGTAGTGGGTTATTTGTTTGCAATTCCATTCTATAATGTGCTCCAATTTATGTATCTATTTGACTGTTATATATACTTTTTCAGTTAGAGATGATTATAAATACTGATACTGTGAAAACTTCTAAATATATCCCTGTTGGTGTTCATTTTTATACATTCTTGTGGAGTCCTGGTGGTGGAATTCTGCATCAGAAAATATACCCTTGTGTTCATGCTTAATATACACTATGAGGCAGATTTCTAAAACATTTTCAGTTTGAGATTTCTGTACGTGTGTAAGTGTAAATGTTAAATAGCAACTAAAAACATCACTCACATTCTCAGGACAACTATACAGGAGGAGTATACATGTGAGAGCTGTCAACATCTAGGGGGTAGTTAAAGCCACAAGGGGGAATAAGATTCCTAGGAGCATAAAATAAGGACCAAGAAGAGAGTGTGACAAGGAAAACTTCTAGGATATCCTTTATTTACTAAGTGGATGAAGAGAAATTCACAGCATTTGAAGAGGAACAGTCACAATTAGATTAAAAGAATCACAAAAGTGGTAGTAGGCAAAATGCACATATTTCAAGAATAACAGGAAATATACGTTAAAGGAAAATGAGATTGAAATGCGTTCCTTTCAATTTAGTACCTAGGAGGTCATTGAACTCATAACGACTATGTCAGTGGAGGTAGGTATTACAGACCAAATGATTATAGGAAACTGGTGAGGGAATACAGGTGAAAGTGGGAGATTACATCTTGACTGTTTTACTTTAGTGGATTATATGGAAAATGAAAGACTTCTAAAGCTTTGAAAAAAGTTTGGGAAAATACATTTGTTGTCTATTATGCAAGTTTGCTGGTGCATGCTGTGCATTACTTCTCTTTTTCAATTTATGGAATAACATTACACTTGTATTATTTAAAACAATATTTGCTGCTCATTGATATTATTTGTAGTAATGAGTTGTACCACAGTGAAATAGTTTATTAAAGCAAATCAAAGGAAAATAATATTAGTATTTCCCTTTAATTAGTAATATTCACAAATTTAAGATTACCCCCAAGTTGAGCCAGACTTGGCGCAAAGAAAAAGGGCGGGGCAGGGCGGGGCAGGGTGTGGCTGTGCATGCGCAGGGCAGAGATGAAGAGAACAAGGAAGAAGAGTGCGGGAGCAGCAAGACACTGAGGCGGTGCCAAAGAGCCCTGACAAGGTGAAAATTTGCGGGGGGCTAGGAGGCCTGCTAGCCTCCTGTCCCCCTGGCCACCCTAACTGTCTTGTACATGATTGCCTTGTTATTAAAGATGATTAAAAGTCTGCCAAAGCCACCGAGGGCTCCAGTACTCATTCTTGCCCATCTGCATGAATCACAGGGAACCTGCATTAGTGCTAGGCTGGCACAGCAGGCTGGCATTACAGGCATCCAGGAGGGGAGAGGGAGAGATTGGAGAGAGAGGGGGATGAAAACAGGAGTGGGAAGAGTGCACTGGACTATGACTAAGCTGCCAAAGGGGGAATGTGACAGGTTGGAAGCAAAGCTGAGAGCTGGGTCCAAAGGAGGATTACTAGGGCTTTGGTGGTGGGTCTGGTAAAATAACATACATAAGCCCCTAAGACTTACATTGTGAAGTAAATCAACGTTACCTCAGTGAATATAATTTCACCAAAAAAAAAAAAAAAGAAAAAGAAAAAGCCACAAAAAGAAAAAGGGTCAAAAATTAGATTCCAGTGATGGCTACACCACTCACAAATATACTAGAAATCAATGAATTGTCTAATTTAGACATTTGCATTCTTATGGCATAAAATGATATATGAACAAAGTTGCTAAAAATTAGAAAACAAATATTCTTTGCCATAGCAGTGATAGAGCTGAGACTTAACTTCTAGGGCACCAGGAAGGTCCCATTACTCATGTACTTTTCAAAAAAGAATATAGGTGTTAAATTTAAAATCAAAACAGCCTTAAGGCCTAAGGTATACCATCATATTTATCTCATTATCATAAAAAAGAATTATAACAAAGTCTCTGAATTTATTGAGCAATTGATATACTCTAGCACTGCTCATATATGCATAATGATATAATCACTTAGGAAAACAACATTGCAAAATACTTCAAAGTATAAAAATGCTTGGTTCTTTGACATGTTAAATCAGTTCCTGAGAACTCATTATAAAAAGTAATTTAGGGATAATGCTAGCAGAAAGTAGCATTACTGTATCAGTGAACATAATACTACTTAAAATAATCCCCAAACATTGTGGATTAGTCTGGTTGGGCTACTAGCAAAATACTACAGATGTGGAATCCTAAATAAGAATTATTTCCCATAGTTCTAGAATCTGGGAAGTCTAAGATCAAGATGCCAGTACCAGATATTGGTACATATTTTTCTCTATAAGATGACATGTGTATATAAAAGTATATCTACCTCACACCATACACAGCAATCAGTTCCAGAAAAATAAAAGATTTAATGTAAAAGACAAACTTACAAACTGTTAGAAAAAATATAGAATAAAATTTTCATGACCTCAGAGTAGAAAAGGATTTCTTAAGCAAGATATATGAAGTGAATTATAAAAAAGAGGAAAAACATGTACTACATTGAACATAAAAAATATTACTACCATAAACCATCATCTCTAAAAGAATTACCAAGTCATGCTTGCAACTTAAAAGACAAATCATACTTGAAACACATTCTAGAGAAAGTTATTTGCCATTGCCATATTGTTGGCAATGAATTGGGATTCTGAATGTATATAAGACTTCTAAAATAAGGAAAAAACAAGCATTCTAATGGAAACTATGTGTCAATTTTGGTAAATATATATTCAAATTACTTAGTAATTGTGGAAATACAAATTAAAATCACAGTGAATTATCTTTTCACCTTCCCATATCTTTTACTCTTGCCAAATGTCAAGAAAAAAAAGCTGTATAATTTCACTCATCAGTTCGTTATTAAGCAGTTAAACCTTCATGAATAATTGATCTAGCACTTTGACATTATATAGAATTGAAAATTCTTAGATTCTAGTCTCAGTAATCTATTACTCAGTATATATCCTAGAGATTCTTGCAATGTGCTCCTAGAGACTCATACAAGATTGTGTATAAGTGTTATTCTTAATGGGGTAAAACAAACCACAAAAAAAAAATCATCAGAAAGTATGAATAATCAGTAAATTATTACAAAAAAGTCAAAACTATGCAACTGTATTAAAAATATTCATTTTTTCCCTAGTATGTGTTTCTCTTTCACTCCTCACACAGAAAAATTCACTTCTAACACTTCTCGTCACCAAGTGCATGAGTGTTTTTACCTCTGTAACAAGCAATTCTCTGAGCCACCTGCGTACTATTTAATCCAATGTGGACACTAGCTACCTGGACATCCACAGGTTAGGGGGTCAGTCCCACTAGACCACTTACACGCTACTTCAGATGCCAATTGAAAGTAGTAAACTACCCACAACTTCTATCAGACTTGGTTACAAATTAGAGGTACCCATGACCTGCTCCTCAGGTTCAACTGATTTACTAGAGTAGCTCACAGAACTCATGGAAACACTTATCTATCTTGATCATTTTATTAGAAGGTAGATAAAGGATACCACTCAACTAAAGGATACCACTGAATGGCCAGATAAAGTGGTACATAGAACAAGGTCTGGGAATGCCCTGAGCACAGCAACTTCTGACTTGAAAAATTTATTTATTCATTTATAACTTTGCGTATTGAAAAAAATCACAAGCTTAAAAAATCCACTAGAAAAATAACTTATTTATCTGATTTCCATTTCAATGGAAAAAGAATACAAATAGCAACCATATTAGAAACAAATTAGAAACACTTCTTTTGACTTTTGAGCTATTTATCAGGGGTAAAAGGCAGTGGTAAAGTGTTATGATTAAAAAACAGATAAATTAAAAAAGAGAGAGATACCTTCACAATTGAATGGGCTAGAGTTTTCTTGTCAAAAACCTAAAAACTCATCAATAAATGATCATGCACAAAAATATATGACTTTCCAGCAAAAGACATTGAAAATATTTTCACCAGAAACAAAGGCATAACATAAAAATTTGATAAAACAGATTGTTGATTTCTCTGTCAATAATCAGAAAACACGTTTCCAATTGAAATCAAATATGTAGAAATTCAGGACAATGTAAAAAATAAAATATTAAAAAAACATTAATCCTAGAGTTCTCTTTGAGCCCTTCTGTTGAATTCCTGAACAGATACACACAATTAAATCTTACCTTACTGGGGACATGTAGTCTAAGACTGGAAATATCATTGCAGTGAAAGATGTTTTTCACAATGCTGGAAATCTTTTGGCCTAAGTTCCTTGTCATCATCTGACAAAAGAAAGTAAAGTTATTTCAGTCATACCTACAAAAGGCAACAGACCTCAGGAAATATTTGGGGATACTCTATTTTGCCCTGTATTAGACAACCATCAATTATACTACAAAGGCACTAGAACTTGTGGTTACTAATAAATAATAGACACTGATTCTATCAGTGAGGGAACATGTTTTGTAACTAAAAAATGAATAGAAAGATTAAGGGTATGTGAATTTTTTTAAAGTTATTTTTGAAACTATCTCCAAATTAGCTAAGATTTAAATGTATCATATTTGCCTCTTAGAGGAAATGAGGAGGCCAGGAATAAACACCCATGAAAATTTATTTTAACTTAGGATTTGAAAGGTATGTTTTAGTATCTGGAATGAACAGAGAATAAATTTTGAATTGTGGTTTTTAAGAATATTATTTTCCTACTATAATTCAGTGATTAGATTCCCAAGACATCATCTTGGTCAATCATGTCTAAAATTTACACACAATTATGCAAGCCTATAAGGTAAAGTAAATTATGCTCTCTTCATTGCTCTTTTTATTCATCACCATTACTTTTCTATTAACTAATATAATTACTAATGGAATTCTTAAAATTCAAAAATAATGAAATTTTACTAATTTTCTACTCTTCTTCCTTTATTCTTTTTTCTTCTGACCTGAAGATATTATGTGTCTATTTATATAATTATTCAATATTTTATCCTGCAGTTGGTATTTATTTTCCATAATTAATTTCACGTCTGTGTTTGTCTTAAGGTGTGAATCTAAAGACATATATTTTGCCAAAAGAATTTGCTCAGAACCCTTAGTGTGGGGGTCATGTGAATTTCCATCCTGAAATTAGAGTGTTTCTTATTATTCTTTAATACATGAGATCAGATTTTCTAGTCCTCTTTAGTTTTATGCTGTTATCTATCTCTCTCTGGATTAGAATACATCTCACTTAATTTTTTAACCAGTTTTTTTTTTTTTAATCTTAGATTCCCATAGCTGGAAGAGAGTTACAATTACCAAACTTCAGAAAATTGAGGCCCATCAGATATCCTGACATACCAAGAGCACGATTAACCCTAGATATTTTACAATAGTTTATTAATTCAATGCATAAGATTCTTTATTCTTCTGCATATACATATAGTGAACTATAATCACCTGTCCAATTAGAGTGATAGAGCATACAAGTTAGTATTCAATTACCTCTTTACTATTCAATCTTAAAATGAGACCAAACTATGGATTGAGTTTCAGCTTCTAGACACTGCCTTTATATTTTAGTAAAAAAACAAAAACCCAGAGTTCATTGGGACTTAGTGTTAGAAATGAGTTTGTTACCTACAAAATTATGTCCTCATAGTCTTTTCAATAAATATTAGGAAAATACTATCAAGAATGCTCTTTTAAAGATTCCAGCAGTTTTTATATTATGTGAAATTAGATATGATGAATATGTTAATTATAGCTCACTAAAAGTGTTTATTATTTTTGGTTTACTTATTTATTTCTAACCTGTGGATTAGCACTCTAAATATTAACATTTTAGACCATAAGTTTTTAGTGTTTGTGTCACATTCACTTGAATACATTTTACTGCCCACATCTCATTATTCAACAATGTGTTTTTATTTGAAATTACTGATTAAAAAAGTCAGTGTTAGTCAACCCAGTACAATGCATTGTTCCAGAAATATTGCTAAAGATGCATAACTGATGCTCTGGCATACTATTAGAACTCACATGAATCATTTTAACCTTACTTTATCAAAACTTCAAAAAGCATTCTGCTTTTAGTAGATGCTTTTGAAGTTGTGCAGGAATTATTTTGTATTCTGACATGGTAAACTAATAAAAATTAAAATAATGAACCATAGAAATCTGTTTAGGTGAGCTAACTTGAAAATCTCTAATTTTTATCTCTGCTCCCATGTACTACCCTATTAAAAACACTCAGCCCTTAAAACACCAGTGCTCAGTCTTAACATAATGATTCCCTAGAAGGGTAGATCTACCCTGTACTTTGCTTTAATAAATGTCTCAATCACAAAGAAGGTAATAGAGAAAGAAAAAGAGGCAGATTTCCCTAACTCTTATGATCCTCAGGTATTACATATAAATTTAACCTCCGGGTCCCTTGTGGTTTTCATTATTCCAGTGACTTTGTGTCTGGTCAAATTAAATTGAAGAGGAAGAATTTTTCATATTTCCAGTTTTGGATCTAGGATTACAGTGGTTGTACAAATGCTAACTTGAAATTACAGTTCTGAAAAAACTAGATACACAAAGCTTGAAAATGTATATGATCATCATTCATTCTTTTATTCATTATGCAGACATCTATTGATATTCTATATTTCCAAAACTGTTCCAGTTAGTGAACGAGATAGATGAGGTCCTTACCTTCAATGTGTAGATTTCCTAGGGGAGAAGACTGATTATATATATCTCATAAAATTTCAAGTTATATTAATTACCATCAAATCACTTAAAAAGGATAATGTGAGGAAAGATTAAGAGGTACGTGAGGGGAAGCAAGATTGTTAATGGTGCAATCTCCACAGAAAGGGGAGATTCCATGAGCCCTGTCTAAAAAAGTGTGGAGCTGAGTGGCAGCGGGGAGGCTAGTGGCAGTGGGGAAGCTCTCCTCTGAACTGGGGAGAGAAGGTGCGAGAGAATACTTGGAGGACACACATGGAGCAGAGACTTATGAAGGAGGACATGCTTGCCTTTCAGCTTTGGTCTTGCACCAGGGGCCTGGAGGACTTGGAAGGAAATCCATGGATCTTAGATATGTAGAGACGCTTGGAAGAGACTTGGGTGACAGACCTGTGGGCAGGCTTACAATGGCAGCTGTAACCTTGATTAGTGCTCTGACTTTGTTCCATTCATCCCAAACTTGCCTGAGCCCTTGGGCACCTTCCCTATGGTTCCCCACCAAGAGGTGCCTTAGACTTGTGGCAATTGGCCCCACTTTGGGCCAATCCTGTTTGGCTGGGCATTACCCACAAGGGTATGGGTAACTCTGGGTGTTTCATTGGGAAGTTATCCATTTTCTCTTCCATGCACACTCACCCTATTAAAATTTTTTTCATAAGAGAATGTTTTGTCTTTATATAACAGATGGCAGAACCCATTTAGAGCATGCAGGTATGGGGGTCCCAGGGTTCCCCTTAGTCTGCCTGCCAGCAAGATTAATAAGGTGCCATTTTAACAGAGTCCTGAAAGAACTAACAGCAGAAGTGACCAAATATAGAATAAATTCCACACTAAATAGACTGTGAGTCAGAAATAAGTTTCTGTTTGAGGAACCCAGGAGTGAGTTAATTGATCATGTGGTGATTCTGTTTTTATTTTTTGAGCAACTTCCATACTGTTTTCCATAGTGAGTATATTGAGTTACATTCCACCAATGGGGTTTTAATTTCTCCACATCCACTCAACATTTGTTACTTATTTTTTTATAATAGCCTAACAGGTTTGAGGTGATATCTCATTATGTTTTTAAATTTGCATTTATTTGATAATTAGTGATATTAAGCAACCTTTCATATGCCTTCAAATGTCTTCTTGTAGAAGTGTCTAAGTCCTTGAAACATTTTATTTTTTTTTACTGAGTTAGTTTTTTTCACATATTTTCCAAAATAATTTTTTTTTACCAGATATAGGATTTAAAAATATTGATATTTTTCTCCTACTCCATAGGTTGCCTTTTCAGTCCATTAATTATTTCTTTTGCTATGCAGAAGTATTCTCTGTATAAGGTTCCATTTATCCAATCTTTTTTGATTTTTGTGTCACCACCAAAAACAAAAGATCAAGGGAAAAGATCTTTTGGAGGTGATGAATAGGTTTACAATATTAAGTATGCTGATGAAATCACAGAAATATGCATATATCACAGCTCATTAATATATATATTTGAAATGTGTGACACTTTTGTATATTAAGCATCTTCAATAAAACTAAAAAAAATTTAGTATTGTCCATGAGGAAGTCTCTAAATATAAAAGTATTTGTAAAATATGATTACAATGATAATTGCGTTTGGTTCTTAAATTTGTTTATAGGCTGGTACATATAACTAGAGGACAGGATATTAAGAAGGGCAATCAAGAGAATGTGATTGCCTGTTTATCTAGGAGCTGAATCTGGGTAACTAAAGGCTCCTTACCATCAGTTCCTGCAACTCTCAGCCCCAGGAATGTGCATTTCACTTTTCCCCATTCCAGAGCTGGTCACGGACGGCTCTCTGAGATAAGAAGTGTTGCTAAGACCATCTGGACAGTGCACATGATTTAACACAGTTAAAACCTCAATATAAACTTCTAAGATTTGGAAGAGGGCGAGGAAACTGCTTGTCTCACAGCTGCTCAAGACAAAGCCTCTATGTAAGATCCGCTGATCTTTAAAACGGTCACCCACTAATATGAAGTGATCTGCCTTTTTCTTTGTTCTTTCCTTCCCCTCACTGTATGGGTGTGTTCTGCAGCCATCCCAGGCTAGGTAGATTCACTGTCAGTTCAGGCAGCTTGAAAGAGAAGTTTGTAGCCCTTGGCATCATCCCCACAGGTTAGGGAAACAAGCCAGCAGGGAGACAGCAACTTGGGCTTCCCTGCAAATCCCTATATGCTCTTTCCTCTTTTGGCCATTCTGGCTCTCTCCATGGCTCCCGACTGCACTCCAGCCATATGGTCATCTGTCCCATCCCCCCCCCCCACCATCCTCTGTGATGCTGCCCTTATATGATCAGTCCCTTGGCTCAGGGGCGCACACTTACTCACACCCACACCATACCCCAGGTGCCACCATCAGGCCTGTGCATCAGGCCACAGATGTAGATCTTAGGTGTTGATGGTGGGAGGGTGGAAAAAACCTGATAACCTCCATTTACCAGAAGGGGGACAGTTTCAGATTATACCTGGGTTGTGAGCCAACACAAAATTAGGGTGAATGCAATAAATGCATGTTAGTAGTAGAAAAAAAATAAACAGCAAGAGATAAGAGTTGGGGGAATAAAAAGGCATCTTTTGAGATTTACAAGAGCAAATTCTACAGCAGAGTTTGCCTTTGAGTCATATAAAATGGAGGATTTTAATTTGTTAAGTTATTCAGGAAAGGCATTAGGAGACAGTGGTTGTTTCTGAACAAAATAGGACTGTAAGAAAAGCAAAGACAGCAGCAAGTTCAGTTGGTTAGAGCAGAGAGCATGACCTATATCTGTGGCTGAAACTAGTGAAATGGAGGTAATAATGGAAATGACCTACAATGACCATTGAAAATATTAAGTAGAAACAATAGTATGGTTTTTAAAAGTAAGAAGCCACATGGAAATATTTATCGTACAATGTTGCATGAAAATAATAGCGCTACTGTAATGTAACATTTGTCTCTCTCTTTTGCCCCAACAGATTAACTCTACCATTTCCTTTATTTACCCTCTTTAGGCTTAACAACCATGTTTTTACACTTCAAGGAAAAGAACAGCTGAGAAAATAGCACTGCAATTGTTGACCACAAGGTGATAGTAAAGGCAAATGGACTCCAACCTAAATCTCCCCCAAAATCTCTAGAGGCTTTTGGCAGAAGGATGAGATGCTGACCCTTACTCATCTCCCCTTCCTTACTCCCTTGTAACTCTGGATAAATACCCTGAATTTTGTCAAAAGCAAGATGGCAGTCTTTCAGACACTACTCTGCTGTCCTCCTCAATTTATTGGCAAATTAAACTATATACTTTTCTTCTCCTCAAACTCTTGTTTTTTTTTTTTTTTTTTGGCCAAGGAAACTGAGACCAGCATTCAGTACAATAGTATTCATAATTTAATCTGTATCATGAACTCTACAACATAAAATAATGGAGTAGTGGTTTTAGAAATAAAATGTTATGTTAGGGTGATATTAACAGCCTATGTTTCAATCCTCTATTTTATACACAATCCATGTCCCTAGCATCAACTAATATATTACTTAGTGATTTTAATAATGGTTGAAAAAGAAAGTGAATTAAGGGCTAATCAAGACCAAGAACGAATAAGCAGTTAATTTATTCAATGTGTTGTTGAATATGTGCTAAATAAAGAGGGATTGTGCTAGATACTAGTAGTGTAATGTAAACATCAATGACAGTCTCTGCTATCAAAAATCTTACCATCCAAGGAGAGTGTAGTGCCATCAAGCAAAGAGCAGGTTTTTGATCCGGGCAGATGGGTAGAGAAGGAGTCCTGGAGCCCTTGTTGGCTTTTTCAGGCTTTTTATCTTTTTACACCACTTGAAGTGAGGCAACCTGGTGCAGAGCAGGCGGGGGCCCCAGGAGGCCAACAGACCTCCTAGCCCCAGGCAAATCTTCACTTTCTGGGCTCTCTGGCTCTCTAGTGGTCTTTCCACTGGTCTCCACTGCACTTTGCCACAGGGTCCTCCGCCACCTCTCAGCCTCTGCTGCTGCCCTTATATGCTTAGTCTGGGCTCAAGTGCGCCCACTTACACGTGCCCACACCGTACTCCAGGCGCCGCCATCAGGCACACGTGTGGGATCACAGGTGTCAATCATTGATGCTAATGGCAGGACAGCAGAAAAACCTGATAACTTCCATTTACCATAGAGAGAGGGACAAACAAATAAGCCAAAAGTTATTCTTCCTTATCATAAGAGCTGAATTTCCAGGAAACTGTTCTGGAAGCACAGCGGAGTGGTCAAAGAGCTATGTTTACATCACAAATGTTGACTGCATGAAAATAACCTGGATTCGGTACATGTGGGTGTGTCCCCTGATTCCTGAGCTTGCTCTAGTTCTCAGGTGATGACAGTGCTGGATTCTGTGTGTGATTAGGATAAAGAAAAGGGTTTTAGAGAACACAACACTTCTGGGGAGATTTTGAAAAACAGAAGTAGCCAAATAAAGATGGGGTGGAGGGGTAGGGGGTGTGGTCAGTGAGGTTATCCACTATCCACATTTCAGAGTGTCAAGTAGTTTTTGACATATAAGCTCATAAAATCTGGGCAAAATCCATGGAATCTGTCCCAACAGTAGATGTCAATAAATATGTTATTGAAGAGCTTGGAAAGCCTCAAATCTACAATCAAGATGACCTAAACACTGCCCAGGAATGTCAAAAGTGGTAGGCAATTCTAAATTTGTAGAGAGGAATATGATATATTTTATTTTACAGTTTTAGAGAAATTTTGTGTCAAAGAGAAAAAAATATATATCCTCAGGAAATGTACTTGGTCTTGTTAATTACTATCCCTTGGGGCAGTTTTAAACAATAGCAATATCCATTGGCTGCACCCTGGATCCATTAAATCAGATTCTATAGTTGGGTGCATTTATCAACAGTCTAAAACACTCCTCGGATGAATCAAATATATATAATCATCATGGAGACACACTTAAGAGGTGAAAAAAATAAAGAATCAGGTGAGCAGTATTGAATTAAAACCCTTACCAAGGGGAGGGGGTAGTGCTCAGTACATGAAACTATGAAGTTCTCAACTCTGCAAAAGAAAAATCACACCTTATGGATTAAATAAGCAATGAAGGCTTTATTCAAGACTTTTGTGATAAGGGAGATTGAATTCAACTCTGCTGAGACAAAAATAGAAGTGTTTTTAGTCCTGGGATAAGTTAGTGGAAAAGTAATGGAAGAACTAGAGTATTAGTGGGGAGGTTGGTCAAAGAGATTAAGCCATCTTTGTTTGCTAATTGGCTCTTTGTCTGCCCACAGAAGTTGTGAGATAGAGGACCTAGGTCTTGCTGATAAGACTTCCCAAAAAACCTTTGATGGAAACACTTGGGGGTTCTAAAAAGATTTACATTCCAGCAGAATAGGGAAAGGTTTTACAATTTCAACCTTTTCTAAAGTAAATGCTTTAAGAAACGGGATGTCAGTCAGTCAAAAGTTTATCCAAGTTGAGGGGAATGTTACAAGAATTCGAGTCAGATCTTATGCATTGGAATCATATTATTTTAATCAGACAGTGTGTACCCTTTCCCAATTCTATGGTCACTAAAATTCTGGTTAATTTTTGTAGATCTAACCAGTTTAGGTACCAGATTAGAGGAAAGCACTGTCTGGTCAACTAAAGCATTCTAAAACTCCATGCTACAGTGGCATTTCACTGAGTTGTAAATTCCTTTAAAAAAATGGTCTTGGGACTCCCTCATGGTGAAACAGGTTGTGCACAGCACTGTGAAGCTATCCGGAGCCACTGTACCGTGAGTTCAATCCCTGGCCAGGGAGATTCCCACATGGCGCAGGAGACCTCTCCTCCTGCACCCGCTGCTCCCCTCAGCAGTGTATTTCAGTAGATCCACCTGTTCTGCTCCCCACTCTGTCTCTGGTGAATCCTCTCACCCCCCCCACACCTCTGGCCTACAACCCAGCTAGTATGCATAAATAAATAAATCTTTAAAAAAATTAAAAGTAGTCTTATTTGATAAACTATTACTGTGATGTTCATATGTTGACTAAAGTTTAGCATCTGTTTATCAGTGTTTTAGCATTTCAGTCTGAAGAATTTGTATTAGTAGCTTTTCTAATATGATAAAGCAGCAAAACAGCAATAAAGCGTAGCTTTCCAACAACACAGTGTGAACTAGCATTAGTTAAATTTTTATAATATAGCAACACACACATATAACACATTCTTTACATAATAGTAAAGAGACAGAATTAATTGGTAAAAAGAGAGTTCCAGTAATCAACACTGGCTAGTCATTTTCTATATTCATAAACCTTATGTAGTTAACATTGAGAAAAAAAATTAGACAGTGACTTCAGTATCATCTTAATAAATAAGAGACAGGGGCCTCCCTGGTGGCGCAGCGGTTGAGCGCTGCGCTGTGGAGCTGTCGACAGCTCGCGATGCGAGTTCGACGCCCGGCCGGGGAGAATCCCACATGGCGCGGCAGACCTCTCCTGCCTCGCCCGCTGCTCCCCTCAGCAGTGTATTTCTGATCTGCCTGTTCTGCTCCCCACTCTGTCTCTGGTGAACCCTCTCACCACCCCACACCTCTGGCCTGTACCCCAGCTTATATGTATAAATAAATAAATCTTATAAAATAAATAAATAAGAGACAGATCTAAAAAAAACTTGGTCCAAGCTATAGGTACTAAATTAAAATGGCTCACTTTAAAACCCTTGTACTTTTTCTATATTGTTTCAAGGGCTCATTCTATTTTTCCCTCTGTTTCTTCAGCCTTAAAATATTTTTTTTTGTCCTAAAAAACAGTGAAATATGGACTTCCAGTCTACTTTCAAACTTCTATTCCTCCCTATTATTTATTTATGCCATTTTCCCAAGGCAGTGAACCTTACTGTTATTTTACCTTACAATTATGTTACTGTTGATTCTAGCCCTATACTTCTCACCTACTCCTCTTTATTAGGACATATCTGTTATGCCTTGCAGAATTATTATCATTTTATCTTTGTATATTTTGCTTGATGCTGAAGGCTGCATTTCTACAGGTAAAGTGCCTGTCAGATGTAGGTAGCTACTTCTTCTATCCTGATGGGACACACACACACACACACACACACACACACATATTTTGGGGGTATCCAGCATGCCACTTTCCTATCTTTACTTGCATTATTCACATATCATCAGTATAATTCTTCCTTTCGGATGAGTTGAGCAACTAGTTCAGTTTTCCTCTTTAGATTCTCACTTTCACACTTCCCAAAATAAAGTAGGTTTATGACTGGATCAGGGAAGATTTTCACTCAAAGAAGTGACAGGTATTTTTTGCTTCATTTTCCTTCTTGCTCCCTGAAATTGTGAACTATGGACTTATGGGAGGAGAAGTGGTTTAGTTACTGGGACTGAACCCATTTAAACAAACATGCTATAATGCTATGACCTTCTGATTCCTGGTTTGAAGTGGGCGTTATGAACAAGGGACTATATTTACCATTTTTCTAAGAGTAAGTTCTTGTTCCTGTTGACATTAGGATATGATACAGTGGTTATACTTTCAGAGCATTATATTCCCAATTGCAAAATCTTGGGGAGACGTAACTGAATATTGAAAGAGTATTTGTTGTTACTGTAACAGGTTTATAGGGAAACTGCTCAAATCACAATCTAGAAGAACTAAGAACATTGTGATGAGAAAAAATATATTTTAAAGTTAAAGCAAATGAATTAGTTCATCTAGAAATCCTTCACAATCTTTATGCATCAGTTAAATGACAGACCTACCCTCAATAAGTCATGATACTTATGTTTTCTAGAAGCGAAGATGAGCTCACTAATTATCTACAATTACTGCCTAGACCCTGTTTAAAGTCACCTGAAACTGTAAGCACACAGGACTTGCTGGAGCTAATGGGGTGATACTGGATGTATGTACAGGAAAACTATTTAACATACATATATACACTTAACAAATATATTTAAAAGATAACAAAGTTAAAAGTGGAAGAAAACTGTGAATTAATGATAAGCAGATCCTTAGGAGAAATTAAATGAGCTGTTCTTTTCTAGTTGATAGCAACAGTTAGACCAATAGAGAATAATAAGAATTAAAAATAGTCTTCCCAGAACAAGTCAAATTTCATTGAAGTATTATTTAAGCATACACTGAAAGGAAGGCAAAATTATCATCAGCGGATATTACACAGTTGCTTTGTTTGCTTTTTTTAGGCAACATGGGCGATTTGTTTCTGTAGTATTACTATGTAAACTACAAATTTACAATGTAAAATATAGATGACTTCTTTTCAAAAAGGCAAAGATTGAACAAAATGTAGATTGTCCTCAGAAATCAGCTATTATGTGCACATAAGTGTTAGCATTCTTTAATTATTATTGGGCCCCATGTTATTATTATGAATGCTGAATGCTTTAGCGTTTATTGAGCTGTGCTTGTGACATGTGGCAGACAGACCCAGAAGTTACAGGAAGGGGTGTACATTACCTAGAGCAACATAACTGAGCCTAAGACTAAAGACATCATGAGAAGGAAGTATCAGGTCTGAGAGTGATGTAGGGAAGATACCAGCTGTGAAACAAATGGCAATTACTTGATCCAAATCAGAATGAACAATGAATCTTACTCTCAAAAGTAACACTGTATCTGAGTTTACATCTGAATAAGTTACTTTCATTCATTGGTTGTTAATTGGCTCTAAAGAGATACATAACTTTCAAAAGATTTTTACCCATGGGTATCACTGTGTTTGCATAGTATCAATGTGACTAGGCTGTTAGGAAAACATTGAGTGAATAAATGAAATAATTTCTAATTCACTTCAATCATTTTCTTCACAATCAACACTTTTGGATAGAAGAGCAAGATAGGTAAATCTGAATTTCAAAGTGGAAATAACTGGAAGAAGCAAAAACTCCAAGACACTGAGCCAACAGGGATTAATATAAAAGCCTGAACTGAGGGGATCAGTGGTGTGAACTGCTTCAGGAAGAGAAAACATCTGAAATTGCTAATGCACAAAACAACTGGTGAGGGAGAATGGGGCAGGTGAGTCACATGGATAATCAAGGGGTCCATTTCCAAAGTCCTTATGATAGCAGGCAAATGAGGAGCTTTAAAATTGGCCAGAGGCAGTGCCCCAATATGCTTACCGGTCACTATATTTGTTCTGCACCCACGTACCCGTGTACAATTGCAAGACTACTCAGGTTTAGGGAACAACAACAGTGGGATTTATTTAACAAAGAAGGAAAAAGCAAAGAATTACTGAAGTCAATATACGGCCGTTTACCTTACTTAAAACAATGTCCAGTCCTTTAAGTCCCAGATAAGTAGCAAAGGTAGCATCTTCCCACTACTGCTGATGTGGAGCTCCTATTCCAAACAATAGGGCACAATTCCAAAATGGCATCTTCCTTCTTCTGCAGACGCACAATAATCAGACTGTAGGCCACATTCCAACTCACGAGGATGACACAAAACACAACTGAAGCTGCTCCCAAAACTGCCATGGTCTCCAGCACAGCACAAGGCCAACAACACTGCAAACAGCAACTACAGAGGCCAGACTGCCCAATAGACTGCACTCATGCATTTTAGGAAGGCGCCTGCTTCAGGCCTCTGCCTTCTTCCTTTGGCTGCAGCAAAGACAAAACTGAGAACAGTTTCTGTCGCTCAGTTACCTGCAAAGCCTCCAAAGTCGCTAGCCCCAAAGTCACTAAAGATTCCAAAAACGCTTCTTTTTTCTACATCACAGCGACTGCCTCTTTTATTCCTACATTGTGGTGACTCAATCTCCTTTTTCCTACCTCATGGCGACTGAATATCCTTCTCCTTCAGTCTCTTTTATTTCTTATCAAAGTCTCCACTCCAAACTGCAAAACTTAGCATTTTCCCTGGGGCTATTCATTCTCATTAGCAAATCTCCTCCAGGGGGCACCACATTTTACCGGACTTTGGACTCAACCCTGTTACACTTACAACAAATATGGATGTAGCTAAAGGTTCTGGAGAGTGGATCTTCATACTGTTAGGCCTGTGGTTGTGTGTGAGAGAGACTGTATATGTAACAAATAGTAAAAAAGATTGCTTATTCGGTCATTTCATTTTGCCTTCCTGTCACAATTCCACTTAACAAATACGCAATTAAATAACAAAGATTTACCTCTCTGCAGTTTCCTTTATGCCATTTTTGACACTGTATTATCAAGTCAAAAAATTTCACAATAATCTGCAATCTTGTTTACAATCTAGTGTTTTAATTATAATATTGGACACTATAGATGTAGAGAATTGGTATAGGTATCTATAAACCATATATTGAAAAAATATTTTAATTTTTAATTACTTATATCTTAGTATGGTCTTTGATTATCACTGTTATAATTTTAATAAAAATTCTGGGTAATAGCTGTAGTATTTTATCTAAATTAAACTTAGAAGTAATCAAATTTCCTACGAGAATATTTTATGTTAAATACAAATAAATTAGTTTATATTTAAAAGTAAGTTTTAATCAAAATTAATAAGAACCTGAAAAAAGTTATGGCTCAACTGCACATGCATATATAACTTGAGGATTACATGTTTTTATTAGTCCATTCCATTCAAATTTTAGTACTGTACAATAAAAAATATTTTGATAAATTAACATGGTTAATAAAGGAATCATCTGCCAGATAGTACAGAGTAATTTGTATAAAATTAGCTCTTCTGTCAAAATTAAAAAAAAAAAAAAAAAAAAAAACAAAGCCAGACCAACCTGTACCAACATCTATTTTTAAGCTTTGCACCACAGGAAACTTGAGACTGCAATCCCTGAAAAAGTGAAACTTAAGAAGTTGAGGTGTAGGTACTATAGTAATGTCTTGCACGAGGCCTGGCATACAATAGGCACTTAATGAAAGTTTGTTGAGTAACTATGTGAATGCTGCCAGACTTCTTAGAGTCTTTAACAAGTTACAGCGTACTGAATTGCCCTAAGAAAGGTTATAGCATACTGTTAAAAACTTCCCTGGGTTCCTGAGCCCTTTGATTATAAAGTCCCAATAAATATATCTCAGAGCTAGTGCTTTGGAAGCATTTTTAGATGATTAAATATATGGTTTGATAATTTTTTTTCCAATGAAAATGGAGTGTTAAATGCAGGAAATACCATATAAACATTTTTTTTAAATTTCATAGACGCTTTTCTTCACAAAAGTTTAAAGGAAAAAATCTGTATAATAGTGAACAAGGAGTAGAAACAGAAGAAAAAGTTGACAAAAGTAATTAAGGATTAGTTCATTCTCAAAACTTAAATTAATGAAAGGTTACAATTTTTTTTTTTTAAAGATTTATTTTTTGTTTATACATACAAGCTGGGGTACAGGCCAGAGGCGTGGGGCGGCGAGAGGGTTCACCAGAGACGGAGCGGGTAGCAGAACAGGCAGACCAGAAATACACTGCTGAGGGGAGCAGCGGGTGAGGCAGGAGAGGTGTGCCGCACCATGTGGGATTCTCCCCGGCCGGGCGTCGAACTCGCGTCGCCGCTGCCGACAGCTCCACAGCGCAGCGCTTAACCGCTGCGCCACCGGGGAGGCCCTACAATTTTTTTTGACTAGTGAAAACATTCATGATCTTTATCCACAGTTAGTAGGAAAAAGGACTCATGCACTTTTATAGCTAAGGACATTTTTTTTTTTTCCCAGCTAATATGAGCCTAAGAAAACTACCATGATCCCTCTACACTGGGAACAACAGAAACTAGGGTATTGAGCGTTTGATGTTGGTGGAATATGAGGCACCTTAGATAGGACGTCAGAAAGAAGGAATTGGGAAGGGTTGGACTATGAAGAATATCTGTTTGACTTAACTGAAAGTTAGGCTGTACATGCACTGGGAAGGACTCAACTAAGAACAGGATGGGAATAGATGAGAAACAGTTAGATTTGAGCAATGCTTGCCCTTATTCTTAATGATTAATCCTTATATTGTCTTAGCTGAATTTCCAGGACACTAACTATTTATGCTTTGCGGGAACTAGAAAAAATAAAACCAAAGTTAGTGGAAGGAAGGGAATAATAAAAGTTGGGGCAGAAATTAATGAAATAGAGATGAACAAAACAACACAAAAGATCAACAAAACCAAAAGCTCATTCTTTGTAAAGATGAACAAAATGGAAAAACCTTTAGCCAGAGTCACAAAAAAAGAGAGAGAAAATTTAAATAAATCAGCAATGAAAGAGACGTTAAAAAAATATTACATGCATAAAAAGGATATAAGACAGTATTATGAACATCTCTATGGGGAAGAGAGAACAGAAACAGCATAAAGGCCCACCCCTGGGCAATAAAATGGACAATCTAGAAGAAATGGATAAATATTTAAGGGGAAAAAAAACATTTTAATACTAAATAAAAAAAATGAAAAAATTTAAAAGTGATTATGAATTATAATCCCCCAAATGAAAGATATTCTGTACTCATAGCTTGAAAGAAATGAAATTACTAAAATGCCCATATTATCTAAAGTGGCATTTCCCCCATGTTCATCCCAGCATTATTCATAATAGTCTCAGGGTCAGAAACAACCTAAATGCCTACTAACCGGTAACTGGAAAAAGATACGGTATATTTACATAATGGAATTATTACTCAACTATATTGAAAAAAGAATGAAGTTCTGCTGTTTGTAACACCATGGATGGACCCAAAGGGAAGATTTCTACATATGTGATCAATTGATTTTCTACAAATATTCCAAGGTAATTCAGTGAGAAAAGGGGAGTTTCAAATGGGTACTAGGTCACTTGGTTATTTTTATGAAAATTGAACCTCAAATTTTAACCTCATACCTTACACAAAATTTATTTATTTTTTAAAGATTTATTTATTTATACATACAAGCTGGGGTGTAGGCGAGTATGGGGTGGTGAGAGGATTCACCAGAGACAGAGTGGGGAGCAGAACAGGCAGATCTACTGAAGTACACTGCTAAGGGGAGCAGCGGGCAAGCCAGGAGAGGTCTGCTATGCCATGTGGGAAGCAGTCTGGCTTTGTATGAAACTCGTGCTGCTGTGGCTCTGGATTGCTTCATAGCGTTGCGCTTAACCCATTGTGCACCAGGGAGGCCCCCTTACACAAAATTTAATTCCAAATTGATCATATATCTCAATGTAAAATCTAAAATATAGTTAAGAAACAAAATTTTACAGACTCAAGTATCCTAATTCTTTTATCTGACAAGTATTAGTGTTTAAAATATGTAAAGAAATCTCATATTCCCATAGTTAAGAAAGCATATTAAATAAGACAAAATACTTGAAAAATTAATTTCCTCAAAAAACATGATCACAAAAATCATATGAAAAGATTAGCCACTAGTGAAATATGTGCTTAAACCAAAATAAGCCAAATTTGATATTTCCCACATATATTAGAATGGCCACTTAAAAAAGATTGACAATACCAAGTATTTCTGAGGATCTACAGAACCAAAATTTTCATATCAGACTGATGAGATTATAAATATTAAAACCATCAACTCTCACCCCAAGACTGCCTGCCTGTATCTATTTTTCCCCTTTCTTCTTTCCCTAATAAACCTGTCCTTTCAAAATGTAATAAAATAAAATATTAGGTTCACCCTGAAAATCAGTTTAGCAGTTTCTTGTAAAATTTGGCATCTACTTATCTTTAACTAAGCAATTCCATGTGAGAAGAAAAAGTTGACATAAATACTCATATTCTTAAAAGATTTATTCATAATAATGAAAAGGTGAAAATAATCCTAATGTTCATCTTCAAATGAAAGGATAATATGTTGTATATTCTTACAATGGAATACTACTCACATTTAAAAAGGAGTTAAATGTTATCGTCTCTGTGTATTAATCACACACAAAAAAGCATTTTTTCATAGTGACACAGGCCATCTCAGAGTACATCTGCTATGATTGTATTTATAGGAAATTTTAGAATAAGCAAAAATAATCTAAACAGATCAGAATAATGTTTACTAAGTCAGGAGAAGAGATGTAAACTGTAAATGTTTGTAAATGAATTTTTGAGGCTGTTAGAGATTTCTATTTTGGATGAGTTGATAATATGATTATATAAATTTGCAAAAAGCTCATCAAATTTTGCAAAAAACTAGCATATAGTTATTTATATGTAAATCAAGCTTGTTTTTATGTCAAGAAATATACATTTGCATTTGTGTGACATATGTCATAGACCTCTCTCCCACAAATTTTGGTTTTGCTTCAAACATACATATATATATATATAAATGTATATATACATAAATGTGTGTGTGTGTGTGTGTGTGTGTGTGTGTATATAAATTTTGTAATTCATTGTCATTCCAGAAATTCAGCACTCATTTAACGACTTTTTATTAAGTGCCTTTTATACACTCAGCTCTTTCAACTCTTCTGCTCTTGGCAATGGATAAAGCAGGAAATGGTGTACTTTCCATATTTCATCAGTGATCTGTATTGTAAACAAGCAAAAGACCTGATACAATGTCAGTCAGTGATGAATTATAAGCAAAAAAAAAAAAAAATTCAAGTTAAAGGGATAGAGGGGCAGGTATGGAATTTTAGACAATGTAGTCAGGGAAGTCCCTTCTGAGGAGGCAACATCAGGGGATCGTGGTAGACTGAGAAAGGTGTTATCTAGAATCCGGGGCAGGAGTGTTCCAGTAAAGGGAAGAGTTTGAACAAAAGTCCTCATACTACAAAGCCTTTTAAAGTGTATATGATGTTACAAATATGTTTCAAAAAAATTTGCTCTTATCAAGTTTCAAGGCCAGTTAGTGATGTTGAAGTAATTTCCTTTCATTTCAATATAAAGATCTTTAAATGTGAGAGTGCATCAATATTAACATCAATTTCTTCTGATTTATATGGTTTCTGACCTTGAAGAGCTCATCGATTTTTTTCATATCATTTGGATGAGGTCAATGTCATGTTCTTGAGAATTACAGTATTCTAGCAAGATATAAAATATCCCTGATTTTTTTGCTTTTAGAATATGTGTTCATAGGAAATTCATTGTTTATATTTCTCTGTGCTTTGTGTAACAACTAATCAGTATTGGAAATACTTAAGTGCTGTAAAAAAATACACAGCAATGTGATTTCTCATTTCTTAATTTAAATGAAATCATTGCTTAAATGCTTAATATTTGTCAGTTTCTCCTCCAGGCACTTCACTTATAAAAAGGCTTTATGTATGTGTATATGTACATATACACACATAAAATTATATATTTTGTATAAATATATTTTATATGCATTTTCATTTAAACATGTATACACAGTATGTTCATTTTATATATATTTGAAATGTCTATATATGCACTACATAAATATATTTTTGATACGTGAAATGTTTAAAAAATTTGACAGTCTCTTTCAACTTTAAGTTAAAGCTAGTACATTATTAGTCAGACTAGGAAATGTCTAGTGATGGGAATGGAGGAAATTAGCAGGTGTCTGGAGAGTTTTAAGGTATTAAAATAAAATTCAACTAAAGGGATAATAGCATTAGTAAGAGCAACAATGTGCACTGTGGAATAATTATGGATCATACCATGTTCTAAATTCTATTCACTAATTTGACTCTCCTAATTAATGAACTTCCACAGATGTGGAATCTGAACTACAGATAGTCAGGTAAACTTGTACAAATTCATATTAATGGTATTACTGACTTCAGAACTTGGATGTTTTTAGAAGAGTAATAGGACATGACTCCAAATTTTACATACAGGATAAAATAAAGCTGTCCCTTCTGAAAACACTGCCTAATGTCCAAAATCTCACATAGTTCATAATAAATGAAACAGAAGAATTGTGATGTCATTATAGTAATTTGCTAAATTGTGATGCCAATATTGATGCATTTGGTAATATTAATCAAAAAATAACATTTATAACTTACAGAAGGAAACGTAGGGTCCTTTCTAAGGACAGTCTAGAGAAGAAATACTAGCTGGAATGGGAGAGATCATATATTCCCATAAAACAGAGAAAAATGGGAGGCACTGAAGTCATTGACGGACAAAGAGTATGTTCTAAATTTCCAATCAAAGTCCACATGTGACCCAGGCTATTATTTCTGACCTGTGAATGTCTGTGAGATTGCCTGTTGTACGTGTAGGGTTGTATTTATTTACAATACATTTTCACTTTACTCGAAAATCAAAACAAACAAAATAATATGTTCAGGTCTGTCTCTGCCAACACCTGACTGAAGACCTGGGATATGATTTAATCTATACAGGCTTCAGTTTCATTATCTATATCAATACCTGCTTTATTGGTGTCACAGAATTGTTTGACTAGCATGTAACTTGTTATCTCTAATACTTTTGAATTTTATTTTCCATAGGAGGATGAGAATAGTTAAAAGTAATTTTGTTTCAACTTTGAATGTAGGTAAGACACAGGTAAGACACACAAATTAGCCTTGTAGCTGATGTCTATTTTTTGTCATAAAATCTAAAAACGAAAAAAAAGTATATAAATCAGAGCATTTAAAAGGAAGAAAACAAAGGTTTACACAGCAGTCACTTTGGAGAGAATAGGGATATTTTGGGTGTACATAGTTTAGGAACATTATTTAACATGTAAATTAATAAGCACAGCGACTTTCAAAGTTTTTGTAGAAACTTTGAAAAGCCTCTTTAAGCTATAGATTGGTAAAGATATTAAAAATGGAGTGTTATTTACATTTGTAAAACTGCTTATGAATTTGTATCATTATTTTTAGTTATATTCTAAATTATTTATTCATGTGTTTTATTAATGCTTAAATGGTGTACTTTAGTGTCTCCATTTAATTGTATCTTACTTCCAGTACCAATGTTTAATATATTTGAAAATGTTTTATAAGGAACAATGCTGAAACTTGAGGAAAATATTATGTATTGCAATCATATGAATTTCAAAATTATTTTCTTCTTTATAAACTATCAGTCTACCTCTTTATCTCTTGACAGTGTCTCTTTTTGTGTCTTTTCCATTGTTACATTATCTTAAATTTCATGCTTATTCAAATGCTTATATAATTTATCCTTATACATTATATACCTCTTTTATCATTTATGATACTATGTTACAAATGTTATCAATTTATTTCAAATGCTCAAAGCTAGTCAAATTTTTAACACAACTGTCTAATTTTGTATTATCAACTTCTAATTAGACAAGTTATCAGTATTTATTATAATGTAAAGTTTCAATTTCACAGGTATATTAGAATTTCAAATTGAAGGGATAAAGTGCTATTCACTAAGTAAATTTTTGAAGTAGTATTATCCCTTTGAGAACAAGTTTATGGATTTATTGCACCTATTACATGTAAAAGTTAGTTATACTGTAAACTTATTGCAGCATTGAGCTCAACTATCATCATAGGTAGTACATCTGCTCAGCCATACTAAATAATCTGTGTCTGTGAAAGCTGGACGTGCCTAACACACTATTTTGTGTCCAACTTAGACACGAAACTTTGCAGGTGTTGAAAAGGAAAATACTTTAACGATGTAGCCACTATCCTTCTCCACCTGTGGGTGGAAGTAAAACATTTGTTTTGTATCACCAATTGTCAGCTTCACATATGGCATTTCTTTCTTTCTTTTTTTTTTCTAATTTACTTTCTACAAGATTTGATCAAAATGACATATCTCATTATCTTGCGTTGCTTCCTCCGATATATCTTGATTGATTTCACTTAAATGTGAAATATGTTGAAAAACCACATCAAATGATTTGCAAGTTTTTGTTTGCTTGCTATACTAGGTAGATATTGGTTTCCTTTTATGTCCATGAAACTCCATTTTTCAGTCTGGCTCTCTTCTTTCTTCTTAATCATATGCTGTTGTGTCCTTAGCTTGTGGTTTTGGTAAATAATATGCTTCCTAAAATTAAACGTCATTGTCACATTAAATGATATAGGAATAGCACATATAGTTTACTGTTTCTCTATTATGGTGGTGATTAGAGTGACTGCAAAACCTTCTTCAAGTATATCCTTGCTATATTGAGCAGAAATGCTAAAATTCTAAACTTCCCAGAGCAGGTACACTGGGAAGCACTTTAGGTCCTTCATCCTAGGGAGAATGTTTGATAGAAGGAAATAAACAAGCAAACAAATGATAGAGGAGAGTATGGTTTTACATATTTGGAGAAAGATTTCCATATTCCATTCACTTAAGTGGATTCAGTGCATGTCATATGTTAGTCACTCAGTAAATATTTAACAAATGGGAAAGGCTATACAATTTATCACATAAAAGAAAACCTTGAAAAAACAAAAGTCAAAAGTTATTTTGAAGGTCTTAGGAGAACTTATTTGCATTAAAAGATAAGCAAACACTAATTACCAGCATTTGCAGACTGGTGCCTCACAATAAGAGCATTCATGAGTAACAATGAGTTACTCTTACTGAGTAAGAGCAGTAGTAATAGATTTTGGGATACTGGATGTTAGTAGTAGCAAATGTCTGTGACTTAAAGAATGGACTCTGAATGAGTTCAAACAGATCCCAAATACATGGTGATTTGCAAATGAGTCTGGGGCAAGAAAATGTTTTATTGATATATATTATGACCAATTTATGAAGCATGGGAAGTGGATTTATAAAATTAGAAAGACGAGAACATTGATTATCCAAGTCAAACTTGGCTCAGTTGCGCCAGTGACAACAATGTATGGCAGTCATACCACACTCTACTTACGTTTAATATGAACAAGGATAATCTTTACAGGCCTCCCTGGTGGCTCAGCGGTTAGGCGCTGCACTGTGGAGCTCTCGGCAGCGGTGATGTGAGTTCGACACCCAAATGTGAGTGCAACACCTAGCTGGGGAGATTCCCACATGGCACAGCAGACCTCTCCTGCCTCGCCCACTGCTCCCCTCAGCAGTGTATTTCCTTCGATCTGCCTGTTCTGCTCCCCACTCTGTCTCTGGTGAACCCGCTCACAGCCCCACGCCTCTGGCCTGTACCCCAGCTTATATGCATAAATAAATAAATCTTTAAAAAAAAAAAAGGATACTCTTTACAATAAATTTTCTCTGCATGGAAATCCTCACAGAAATTACTAGCAAATCAATTCTGGCCTGTGATTAAAAACAATTAATCATCTCTTATCCAGATATTCAATTAAAAGAACAGATTTGAAGTTAATAGTAAGACACATTTGCAGTTGTTCCTATGTTTGTTTTGTAATTAAACTTCTTTATGATTTTTGTTTGAATGTATGTTTGTGTTAGTGTTTCTTGGTGTGTTTCTGGTTGTATTAAAATTTGATATTAATCTAGTCCTTTTTTTAAATTTTTTTTTTATTTATATCCTTTACATTATTTTGTATTCCCCATAGGTTTCCCTCCACCAATTCACTCGTGAACCATCACCATAGTCCTTTGTACTCTTTTCTCTCCTATTTTGGTCTCTCTTCCTCCCCCTCTCCTGTAGAATGTCTCTTATTTATGGTTGCCTGCTTGTTTTTGTTTTTGTTTTTGCTTTGTGTGTTATTTTTATCTCCTGATCTCTTATTTGGTCCTTTAATTAGGAATTTATTTCATCACATATCATTCATTATATAAGTTCTATTCTTTTTATTCTAAGATTTTGCAGTCTATCAAAATTACCCCAGGACTCTAAGCAGAAGTTTTCAATGGGGTGAACTGATCAATAATTTGAATTATTACCTTTCTGTACAGGTTATGACAAAGATAACAAAGATAATATTTTGCAAATAGTATTTTGATTGACTCCCCCTTCCTTAAATACACTTCATTGAAAACTCCCATTTCCTTATTTAGTAGGGCCTCTCAGAGCCCCCCAGTTAGAAATTGCAGGTATCTGAGCTCAGAGCAAAGCATTAGCTTGAAGAAAGCAACGTTTTATGAAAAGAGAAGATTTACTGAATTCTTGTAGTTTCTAGATAACATCATGTGCCAATCCTGGAAGAACAGATGGTTTCTTTCAAATTGAGGGAAGGTAAAGTTTGCTGCCAAACAGACTGAATCTCAGGCTAGAGTAGAAGAAGAAAGACATGAAAGGATAAAAGAGCAGTTCATACACTCTGTTGCAGCATGGTGAAGGAAGCATTGTAAATGCCAGTGAGGTGGACTGTAGCATTCTTGTTTTATTCCCCCTTTCTCATGTGGGGAGTAAACTTGAGGAAAGGATGAGGCTTACTTTAGAAACTCCCAATAACTACGGCAAAGACTGAAGGTAGAGGGTATTTACTGAGTCTCTTCCCATTTATGACTCTGAAAGGAGGTGCCCAACAACTTGAGGTGTAGCCTCCTATGGATGCATCCTTGTTGGAATAGTGTGATGAGCTGAAACTCTCCTGTGAATGTACTTCCATAAGCTCCCATGATATAAGGGGCCAACAAGTTCTCACTTTCTTGAAGAGAATAGACCAGGGGAACTCAGTGTAACAACCCAAGCAGAAAGGTCAAGTGATTCAAGAGCTGGTATCGAAATGGAGGGTCATATTGATCCTGAGATCCAAGAGGCCTCATCTCAGGACCCAGACAGCAATACAGTCACTGGTCAGTGTTCCCTAAGTGTTATGTGAGCTGTAAAAAACTATTTTTATTATTCAATTCTTTATAAGTTTAGTCATATACCATATGTGTTATATTACTCAGACATCATTTTTTAGAATTCTTTAATACCAAAATGGCATAATTTACAGCTGAGATATGGATTCAGACTATAAATGGAAAAAAGAGAAGAACATATGCAAAAATGCAGGACTTCTATGATAAAATGTGGCAGAAGATGAGTCTTAGAAAGTTAAAGGAACATACAAATTGAGTAATGTATTGTTATTACAATTATCAATTGATATCAATATTGTTACCCCGTCAAAGTTTTATATATTTGAAGAAAATAATTTTTAAAGACTCTGCAAATAAAGGGAGATATGGTCAATTTTAAGAAATTTCAGAAATGAAACATATATATTAATTAATAGCTTTAAAATCAGCTCTAGGAGATCACTGCACTCTAGATGTCAAGAATGAAAGAGTTATGGTCTGTAATATATTGTTCTGAATAAATATAGCACAAGGAAATTGGTTTTAAAATTTTAGAAGAATTTATTGAAAATTAATCTTATGCATATTGGGTAAGACATCCTGAAAGTTCTTTTTTGATGATCTTTATTATATGATTTAATTTCTGATATGGGGAAGAAAGGTTACAGATATTGTAAAGTAAATTCGTCCATGACTTTTAAATTTTGAACTAGATTTCTTTATAGTTATATATTTGATTCCTTGTTTCATATTTACATATTTACTCTTTCTAAAAGTCAGACACATATACAAATATTTTGATCATGATAATGTTTAAAATAAACTTGTTCATGTTTAATAGTCTGAGTATTGACTATAAATTGTCTCAAACATGCTCAATTTAAATACTATTTTGCTTATTTGCTCTCAGTATAAGAAGTAGTTTTTCATGTGGATTTGTAAATATGTTGACTTTTTTTTAACAACTGATGGTATTATATACATATGATATTTATCTTGAAGCATGCTTATATTAAAACATAATACCATTATTTTTTTTTCTGGACCTGTTTCAGCAGGAAAAAAAGTCACATATTTACAAATGCACCAGAGTGTTATTTCAAATAGTTTCTAGTGATTTCTGGTAACATTTTAAAATAATTAACATAGCCTCATAGCTGCATGCTTTATGCCATCAATTTCTGTTACTATTTTTTTTTTTTTGAATCACAAAACTACAGAACCCTTTGTAAGCAAACATTCTAAATGCTATAATTGCTTTGTGAAGTGGCAAGGTAATAAAACAAATCTTCATTTCATAAAGGGAGAGAACAAAGCAAAGAAAGCTTGTGTAATTTATTCATAACTCACTATTAGGCATTGGTAGAGTCAAGAAGTCAGATTATCTGCTTCTTTAAGCATAAACGAATGATTTCTCAACAAGCAAGCTCAATATAGAATAAATCAAGAATAACGGTCTCTCCAGTCTAAAATTTGTGATTTGGGATAGAAAATACTCTACAGTAAAGCATAATTAAATCTTCAAATTCTTTAATGTAGTTCAGTTTCAGAATTTAAGATGAGTTTAACTTTTTAGTTAAAAAAATGGATGTCTGTATTCACTTCATTATCACTTTGATGTGCAAAAATTATGGAGGAACTCTCTTCCAGGAAGACTTCAAGACTATGCTGTTTTTGAAACAGTAATTCTCACTCCTACTCTTTCTTGAAATGAGGCTGTCTTGACAGCCTGAGTGGGTGGAGTGGGAAAATAATGCTTCATGTAGCCATGTAATACTTCAGGTAAAGATAGGACTCATGAAAAATATCCTGTTCAAGAGAAAAGTAGATATACACAAAGGAACTGCCATTTTTCAGAGAGTTTTCAAATCATCTTTGTTCTACCTAACCTCCTTTCCTGTAGCGATGCCTGAGATTCTCTTTACCAAAGGTTAAACTGGAGTTAAATAAAGTGGAGAAAACCATCAACTTCTCCGGAGGTCTTGAACTTGTGCCAATTTGTCTGCATGACTATGCATGAGAAATAGCAGAGATGACAATGCTGCTGTCAGAAAAGGCGAGGTGAGGTGTCATGATCTCAGTCTGGTTACATTCCTTTTCCTTTGGTGTTGGTTAAGGTAAGGAAAAACTATTTGAGAGGCAAGGGTGGGGATAAACGTTCATGTGCACACACCTATTTAAAAACTGTTGTGGCTAGTTTAGTTCATTTAAAAATAATAAAGTTTGACTAACTCATATAAATAATTTTGATGGTTTGGAATATAGTGTTGATTATAATATCATGTGGAGAAAGAATTCTGAACAAAATTGACATTTGTAAGGCAAATTTTTGTCATGGAAACTGTTATTGTAATTATTTATTTTCCTGCTTCACTTTAACATTCGTAAGTAATACCATCCACTCCTTTATAAAAGATCAAACAAATCTAAAATTTTATTTTCTTTAAAAAATATGTGCTCTTAGCGATCTCTGTTTTACAGATGAGGAAATCAAGAGTCAGAGAGGTTAAGTGTTTCCTAAGGTCACACAGCTAATAAACGTTGGAGTCAGATTTCAAACCCAGGCCTTCTTGTTCAAAAGTTTACACAATTAATTATGGTACTACACAGGTCAAGTGATTGAAATTTCTGGGAGTGACATGAAACCAAAAGGGAACTGATACACAGAGAGACAAATAAAGGTTTTATGTGGTTAAAGACTGGGTTTTAGGAGGAAAATGTAAGCTTGGAAAGTTATGGCAAAAGAATGCTCATTAGAGTTTATAGCTTTCAAGCTTGGAAACCCCAGTTGTGGACACGTCATGGGTGCGCCGCTGGACTGGGTTTCCCTGGAGGAGAAGAGGTGCGGGGCATTAAATCTCAGGCTGTTTGATGAACCTCTCACATGAATTTTTAGTTTACCCTGAAACAAATACTGGATAAGAATGTGTCCAAAATGAGGGGGAGTGAAAAGAGGTAAGCCATATGGTATGGCCCAGAGCGGAGGTGTTATTCTACGAAAGTGAACTCATAATAATTCAGAAATGACTAAGGGAAAGTAAACTTGTCTTATGGCAAGTGGATTGCAGCCGTCAGATATAGTCTTCAATTTACATAGGAAGACAGGATATGAATATGAAGAAAATATTGCTGCAAACGGCCCAGGACTCTCACAAACCTGAACAGATGTTTCTTTGGGGAAAGACTCATAAAAATCAATATATAAATTCAGAAAGAAAAACATTTCCTTTCTTTTAACCTTATCCCCATATAGTTTATACTACTATAAACTCATAGGCAGATCCTTAAATTAGTGTTGTTTTCCATAGCAATCCACCTCCGTAATCAAGATACGCTTATGGGATTTTTTGAGATAAAGAAAAAAAAATAGTTACGCTCTGAAATGTGTCCTTAAATTATTGCATGTGGTAATCGTAAACCCGGTATCAGGAAATCGCCTTAAGAATTATACGGTATTTCTAGCTATATCTCTGAAATGCGAAAGATATCCTGAGTTCCAATGAACTTCTCAATATTACATTTTAAAAGCATGGAAAATGCACATGTATTGTTTTTTATCTGCTTCAGGGAACTCATAGATTTTATTGTCTATATTTTTAGTGGTGCTCCCTGACTGCTCACACTGCTGGAGTGTCTGGCATTGAAAACAGAAAAGCAATGTACTGTGGTCAAGAGTAACTATCAGAGTAGTTTCACGTTGAGCAGACCCTTTGCCCAAAGTCCTAATTCAAGCAAAGCTAAAGAGCTCTCTAGAGGTTGTAAAGAAAGGCAGTTTCAAATGTGTAGTCCACAGAATCACTTTTATTTGTTTTGAAGTGTACTTACTGAAGGTTTTTCATTCTATTGTCCTTTATTGTTAGGTACTCAAGTCTATAAAGTGGGCAAGGCAAAATGCTGCAGTATTTGGCCAAGAGGTCAGTTGCAAGAATGATATATAATTGATTACTTTCTCGAGAAGTGCTCTCTAAGTGCAAGAATCGACATGCTAAAAAAATCTTGTTTTCCAAATTCTAACAGATTAATTATCATTATATGTGGTTCAGAATAAGTGATCATCACTGTGTTTGTCTTTCCTAGTTGGAAGTGCTTAGTATAGTGGAGCTGATGTCAAATTTGTTCATACCTTAGTTTGCATCTAATTTAATGTTTATGTCTATAGAAGTACTTGCATGTGAACCATTTTGATTTACTTCATAATTTAATTTTATCACAAAAATTAGATTAAAGCTTTTTTTTTACATATAAGCTGGGGCACAGGCCAGAGGCGTGGGGTGGCGAGAGGGTTCACCAGAGACAGAGCGGGGAGCAGAACAGGCAGATCAAAAGTACACTGCTGAGGGGAGCAGCGGGCGAGGCAGGAGAGATCTGCCCCACCATGTGGGATTCTCCCCGGCTGGGCGTCGAACTCGCGTAGCCGCTGCCGACAGCTCCACAGCGCAGCGCTCAACCACTGCGCCACCGGGGAGGCCCTAGATTAAAGCATTTAAAGGAATTCAAGGCAAGATTAAATTCTCCATAATATGCTCTACTTCTTAATGACAGTCAATGTACTCATGTTTTACCTAAGTGTATGCCTACTTGTATACTAATAAGTATATTAGAGATAGGCTTTTACATTTTACTAGTTTTTTTTCCCTTTTACAGATACCTAACTTCTCCCCATGTTATAGGTATCTACTTATGTTAATATCATTGATATTTTTGCATTTCTTTAAAATCTCTTTGTTGTATGCTACATTTACATATACATCTAGATTTATTTATAGACTTTTACTACAGGATTGACTTTTTAATTTAACTTCAAATATAGCAACATAATTTTTTAATACTGGTGATACCATGGCAACTCTTAATATCTTTATATTATTTATATCTAGTACAAAAATCTGTAATAGAAGCAAAACATGAGTGGATAATAAAGCAAAGATCATGAACCCATAATACAGATATATATTGCTATCTTTGTTTTATAGGTTCCATGCTTGTTTGCAGATTTTTCCTCCTCTTACTGTCTAATTGATTCATTATATTTTCTCTATTGCATTTTTCAACTTATTTGTAAGTTATTAAGTTTATTTATATTATCCTCATTATAAAATATATACAACTTCACTTATATACCTTATTTGAAATCTGAAATTCATCAAAATCACCATTCCCTTCTGAAAAATTGAGGACATTAGAAGACTTCTACCCTGATCTCACTCTTCTTTCATGGGTTTTATTACAGTATTTTTTGTTTCATATTGTTTTTAAAATTGCCCTAAATAAATCTTTCACTAATCTTGCATTAGGCTGAAGTATTAATTTAGAGTTTATTTATATGTTTTTCAGATTTATCAAGAAGTTTTCCTTCTGTCTGGGCTTCATTTTCTTTTTGCTGGAATACACTGTAGAAGTTCTGATAGTTATCACCCAGAAATGCTAAGAACCCTAAAACTTTTTCTGAAAGCCTGTTGTTTTACCATTAGTCTTGAATGCTAGTAGGAGTAAGTATAAAGTTTTCAATTCACCACTAGATTTCCTCAGGTCAGACATGTTCACAATGTGAGACATTGTACTTTCTCCACGCCTTTGCCCTTATTCCTCATTCCTCATGAGTGCTTCTGGCTTGTTTCCTCAACTTATTCCTGTTTTGTTCAGGTCTCTTCTCAAAGAGGATTTCCCTTGGCCAAACCACTTTCCCCTTCTTTCAGTTTACCACGATGTATTATTATTATTATCTGATTATATGAAAATCCCCTTTCTCTCCCATTTGAAGGTCAAAGTCCTGAGAACAAACACATTATTCCATTTAAAGTTGTATTGCTAGTGCATAGAACGGTGCCTGGTATATGACAGATGTTCAAAATATTGTTGTTGAAAGAATTTATGAAACTTACAGAAATTATACTGTATCCTATGCTATACTTTATTTTTTTTTTTCTGAAAGAGTGGTTATCAATTCTTGCTGCTCTCTTGGATCATCAAGGGTCTTTTAAAATGTATCTATACCCAAACCCTACCCTTAGTTTCAGATTCATTTGGTCTGACATGGCCAAGCATCAACGTTTTTTAAAAACAACACATTCTTATATGAAGCTAGGGTGGAGGACCACCAAGGACTTCTATTCATTTCTCTTGCATTTGCTTCTAAAAGCAGGGTTCAAAACAATTGATTAAATTCCAACTTATCCAGTTTAAAACACAAATTATTACTTTTTTCCATTTTGCATCAGATCTTATTGACTATGACTTCAGAACAAAATAATAATCATCAAGACACTTTATGAGCTTGCCTTCTACATTCTCTTGCACTAACAAAAATCTTTAAAATCTTCATTTTCCTCTCTTACACACAAATAGTTACCCTTGGCATTTTATAATAACATTTTTATTATTAAATACTTTCTAATGCTTTGATTTTATTGTGCTATTTAATTTTTTAAAACTGGTATTATATATAATAGTGTGTATGACAAATATTTGTGGTGATTTACTCAACAACCTTTCAATCTTGCTCATAGAAATCCATGATTTTTTAGGAGTAGACCATCCAGCTTCAGGGGATAAATGCTTGATAGTGTAAAATAACCTTAATTCCCTTTGCCATGAATTAGCTTTATGGTCATGCCATCTAGTATTGAACAATGAATAGTTAGGAGAAGGCCACTACTGTACTTGTGAGAAAGGTATTTTTCCATGAAGATAATGATGTATTAAGAAAATGATCACTTAACCTGTTTTTATTCTTCTCCCTGTTTTCTGTGAGAATATTAAACCTGGTTTTACAGCAGCTATCTTGTGATGATAAGATGATAATATGCTAAAAATGACAAAATGCTAGCATAGGAAACATCAGCAAAAATAAAGTAACAAAAAAAAAAAAAACCAAGAAAAAGCTATAAGAACAACAACCAGAGGAAAAGAATGAGGGCCTCTTAACTTCTGGTGTCCTGCAAAATAAAAAAAATTAATGTCCTCTGTTTATTTTACTAGTATATAGAGGTTTTTCTTTCCCCCCTTTAACACAAACAAACTACACACAGGATTTACATTTGTTTCAAAATTCTTACTTACCACATTTATTTTCCAAATAACCAATCACACTAAGACCTTCAATTTAGATTTGACTATATGTTGCAAAATATATCACTATACCTCATAATATTCCTTTTTCTCTACGCTCATGTTGAAATTAGAGCTTCCCCCTGCCCTGGGAGAATATTGTTGAAATATTCTTTCGAACCTTGCATGTGTGTGCATAACTTCCCTTTATTTTAACAGCATAATAATCTTAGTCATAGTTTTTTTTTTATGTAGAAATCTATTAATTAATTGCATCACTTATAGTTTTCAGGGGCACAGATTTAAAGTCCTATGTTAGTTCTCTTTTCCTTGCATTGCTTTTGTGTCAGGGAGTGCGTGAGATTTCCTTTCTTTCAGGAGTTTTCAAGGCATATTCAGAAGCTTTGTGCTTCAGCTTTTCCTTAGTGAACACTTTCAGCCAATAGATCTATCATCAGATCAGCAAATATTTGCTTTCTAGAAACTTGGCTCCAATTTTTCTTTTCCTTCTTTTAGATTTTTAAATATTTTATGAGCAGGTACTTCAACCTATTACCCAATCCAATTTCTCTCTGCTGATTGGATTTTTGCTCAGTTGCCATAATATCCAATTTTGATATTCTAGACTTGTATTCCGTTAGCAGCAGTATTCATCACTTATTTGATAAAAGCATCCAAAAAATCATTTTTTAAGTTAATATTTTAGTGATCTACTTGATTTTTTTTTAATCACTGTTGCAACTGATAATATTTTTACTTTCTTCCTAAAAAAAAAATTATGTTTCAATGAGGTCACATATTCTGGTTTCGAGCTTGGTTTTCTTTTTTTTGATCACCGAGTATCTTCTGGTTGATTGGTTAATAATGAATTAACTACTTTATTACTTTACTTTTTTCTGTCAACTCATGGTTTGAAAAATCCAAGCTAGATTATCTTTGAGTATCTGGTAGTCGCAAATAAGAGTGGTCAATGCCTTGTGGGGCATGGTGAGTAATTTGGCAAATCCCTTATTCTCTGCTGAGGCATAAGGTGGGAGTCTCTCTGCCCCCAAATTTCAGCATGTGCAAACAGAAGCTCTATCTCCATTCAGGACCTTGAAAGATAGTCATAGTTAACACAGATCTCAAGACTCCCTCTTCCATCCCAAAGAAACATTTGTTTTCTGTACCATCAATCTCTTAGAAGACAGGATACATTTTCCAGGATGTATTCCTTTCATTTTAAAGAGGTATTTAAGAAGGTGTTTTGTAGAAGGGTACAGTTAGGAACAGTGTCTCAGAATCTCAAAGTTTAATATTCTTTCTTCTAAATCCCAGTAAAGACTAAAAATAACATCTGTCTCTATAGATCATACTATTTTGCATCGTAACTGTGAAAATAGGTACAAAAAGAAATTCAAATATTGATTAATTTATATTCAAAATGTGTATCAGAATTGTTCTAGCATTGTTCTAGAATTGTTCATATTATTAACTCCATATCAATATGCTTTGTGATTTATGACTACATTGGTAAGAGAATTTTTTGTAGCTTTTGAGTAATATTTCAGGAAATCATAGTGCTCACCAATAAAATATATAAAAATAAAATGTTTTAAAATTACTAGATAAATTTTAAGATACATCTATTTAAGTATCTAAGATTCGTTTTCTTAGCTAAATAAACTCAAGCATTTACATATTTATAAGTAACACTATAATGTTAAACTTGGGGAAAACTTATAAGCAATATACAGCATACAGATTTTCCCCTATATTATTGGTTCTTGAACACTTACATTTATCAGAATCATCTAGAGAGCATATTAAACACAGATTGCTAGGTGCCACCAACAATTTCTCATTCTATGGGTATATAGGCTGAAAATTTGTATTTTTAATAGTTTTCAGGTAATGCTAATCCTGTTATTCTAGGAACCACACTTTTGAGACCATTCTCTAGGCAAAATATCTTTGATTCACTTTGAACATGCAGTTAAACCCCTGGGAAATCAATGGCAATTCCATTGTTCACATTTTATTTGCTACTCTTCTGTCATTTATTTTTGTTTTTCCTTCATTTTACTTTTAGGTAGGAACAAAACGACATAGTTTCTCTACTCTGCTTCCTTCTCAAGGTTTCAAGCGGAAATGCACACTGGTGGGTTCTTTCATAAGCTATAGGGTGAATGATCAGCTTTGAAGGGCTGAAGCAGTGTGCTGCACTGCCAGAGATGCACCATAAGGCAATGTTAAGGGCACCATAAGGCCCTTAACTCATGATGGTCTGTGATGAGTGATCTGCAGAATGGATAAAAGCAAAGGAGCTGCTGTGTGGCATTTGCTTTTATTACTGTAAATGATATCATGTGTTTGCATTTACTTTAAAGTTGATCAAATGTAACAAGAGACAGTGTTGACAGATGCTGAAAAAGTGTTAACCTTTTCTTTTATCTTTCTTGCTTATGTGTATCTTGTATCATAAGGTTTCCTAGATAGTTTTATTAGCTGATAGATGAAATGTTGTACAAAGTACCCACACAAAGAATTCTATTGTTAGAAAGAATTGTCTATACCTCTAAAAATGGTATAGTCAAACTGCTCGGTTCATGTATGATAACACTAGACACTTTAACTAAAAAGTATAAAAGCATAAAAGTGCATTATTAAAAGAAAGTTACCTTGTTTTGAATATAAATAAAACTTACATTAACTAATTGAACCCAGGCATATAGATAATTAGTTTATGCTATATGTGACTTTCAGGAAATCTAACTCAGTTGACACACATGTATTGAGACTGCCGTTTTTTTCTAAAGCACTTGATATATAAATTACTATCAAAGATTATATTTTCACTTTTTTCCTACATATTTATTAAAATAAATATATATCATATAGAACAAGTACTTGTAGTCCGTTCTTCAAGCAGGTCAAAGGATTCTATTTTATCCTACAAAGCTATGTAGAATTTTTAGAAATATATGAAGACACTTTCCCTGAAACACTGATCATATGTATTAGGGTGTATATTTTATACTGGATGAAATGAAAAAAACACTTTGCAATCATAAATTGATGCATTTTAATTTTAATTACATCCTTATTGCCTTGCAACTCCTCTTCTGAAGCCAGAAACATATAGAAGAGAAGAGGTTGGTTACCTGGCCTTTGCATGTATGTATGTATGTATTTATTTTTAATTTTAAAAGGACAGATTTATTAGGAAAAGGAGAAAGAAAAAGAGAGCACTTGTATAGTCACAGGTGGGAAGGTAGCTACCTACCTGGCCTTTTTATACAAGAAAAACAATGTTCTTAAATGTCTAGAAGTATTTTATTTTTTCATTCTTTTTCACACACTTAGTGCCAGGTGAGGCTGTTGGGTCTCTTTCGGAATTCATTGTTGAAGAGAAATTAGTCTCTAACAGAAATTGAGAAAAACCACATGTAGCAATGAAGAGAAAGAATAAGACAGGGACTAGAGGGATAGATAGCAATATCAATAGTTGGAGGAAGTTCAGATTAGCCAGTGAGAGCTCTTGGCATAATTAAGCAAAAAAAAAAAAAAAGACAAATTAAGAATTAAATATAACAACAAATTTATCATGGGGAGTCAAAGGAATTCCAAAAGGGAAGACAGAAGTCATCAGAGACTCTTGTCACAAGGTCATTTTTTATGCACTGCTCCAATTCCCTGTAACCTGTAACTATTTTTGAGGTCAAGGGAAAAGGCAGTATAAAGATACATGGAGCAATTATCCCCAAAAAATTGTTTAAATTACCTAAATAGACTAAGCTTCAAACCAGACTGAAAGCTTATTGCTTTAACACTTTATCTACTTTGGAGAGAGACCTGATTAGTTAGTTGAGGGTGACCACATATGCTGGTATAGCCAACTTGGTATAGAATCTAGATTTATGCTTGTTATGCAAACATCAAGTCTGATTTAACATTTGTCCCATTTGAAAAATAAGAAATAATATTAATCATAGTTACGTCAAAATAAAATGGAAAGATTTTCTTATTTCCTTTTGTAGTATAATTTAATATATATAAAAGGCACGAGTACTGAATTAAATTCTCAATTTTAACACTGTTAAATCTAAATTATCCAACTTTTTCTCTAAGTCCTTTCCAGAGATCCTCTAACTAAAACTCATTTTTCAAAGACAGCATGAGGAGCCCTAGTTGATAAAACATTGTTCTAGAACAGCTCACTTGTTTCAGGTAGTGATGGGAGAAATATTTGAAATTGCTTCCTTCTAGACACTTGACCTACCAATGACTTCTGACTTAGTTTTTGTGATAGTCTAGGAGGGTAACATTTTCCTTAAGTTCTTTAATCAGTGGGTCAATAGGAAACAAATGTTACTATAGGTTAGGTACATGCTAAATATGGTCAGAAAATACAGCCTGAGCTGTCAGGCTGTAGAGTATAGAAACTGTCATTTGTCATTTAGTCTACGGTGTTAATCAAAAATTAATTTTTATTTGGCAAAGATATTGAAATATGCAAAACCACTTTTGGCCACCATAAGAATAAAAAGAGTGCATTTTTAATTATAAACACATAAGGAATTTACATGTCTGAAAAGTTAGTGATGAATATGCAAATACACAAATTATTCATAGATACTAGCCAGCATGTAGGATATAGATATCTATTTCTAAAGAAATCTACAGATACCACTGGTCATAGATGCATAAATCATGTGAAAAAGATTGAATTAATAAATTAGTGTTATGTTTAAGAAGACTTTACAAGGTGCATTCGTATGTCGTTCTAATAACTAAGACTTCTCATGTGGATCAAATGACAAAGTTAAATCCACTTCACCCATTTGATTTCGAGATTCCTCGTGCATTTGCAAAAAAATGAAGCAAGTACTCTTCATATTTCTTCTATTAAAAGAAGAAAACCTTAAACAATAAAACGATACCAGTTTTATATCATTGCTATCTGCTATACAAGTTGTAATGTACAATATGGTTCATTTTTTCCCCATATGTTACATTTTCATAGAATAAAGGGAAATATATTGGCAGTTAATTATGTTATAAACAAAGCACCTCATGTTATTGACCATAGCATTGTATATATAAGTGTGTCAACACTTAATATTGTCATTCTGTGGTAATAATGTACATCAAATTTTTGTTGGCTTATAGTATAGAGAAACAATGCACTTACTAAATTAAAAATATTTATGGAACTCAGTTGTAAATGCACTTATTTGTGGTGAACATATAAGGCATATTTGCATGAAAAGAGATAGAGTGTTATATAAATTAAAATAAAATCTAGAATCATTAGATAAGATATACAATTTCTTATCAAAGTAACACTGAAGAGAAGAAAACCTTTTAACCTGACAAAGTTCATTTTTCCCCCTTTGTAACTAGTTAAATTTTAGGTTAGATTTATGGATAGTAGACAAACAAGTTATTTGACAACAAAATATTTTGCAGCAGTCTCTCATAAACAAATAATTACCCAAAATAAACAATAGCAGAAGATATAGATTGAAGCAAATTTCTTTGCAAGGCTTCTTCTGGAATTATCAATTTTTTAATTCAGTCATTTATGATAAAGGTGTAATACTTCGGAAGATACTTTGAAAGAAAGGACCCTGGGCTCCAGACAAAAGAGAGCGTATAGCTAGTCATGGGAAAATCAAAGACAACTTAGTTTATTCCTGGAACTTAGTACATAGAAGCCATTTTGATCTTTTTAACTTAAATGACCCTAACTGCAGCATCATACATACATATACACATCATGGTTACATACTGAAAAAAAAATTGTCTTTCTCCTTCCCAGACTTTACTGTGTTTATCTAAAACACAAAAGTTCTTAGAAAATCATAGTGAGAAAATCGTGTCTATTTTATCACACAGGTTTGGAAGAATAATATATCACATACTTCTGAAGCACATGACTTGCAAAAATGAATGGAGAGCAACATAGTTAGAAATATTTTATAAATCAATATTTGGGGAGAAAATATTTGATAACTTACAGAAATTCTGGTGGTAATTTTGGTCTATGGGTCGTGTCAAGACAGTTCTAATGCCTTTCTGTTTTGTCATTATGGGTGTTGATGAATAGGTGTGTGGTTTTCTTTGTCAACAGACTAGATGAGTAATGAGCTGGTGCAGCTGTCAGCCAAATTTTTATTGCACATAATATTATTGACCTTTCAATTTGCTAACCAAGGAGGATTTTGATTCTTAAGACATATTACAGGATAAAAGACTGAAGATCATTCTAGGAGTAGATATGTTGAGTAGATAGGCAAAGAGTATGAGGAAGGTAAAAGTAATTTGACATCCTTTAAAAAAATTCTAACACACATATTTCATCTGTAAAAAAATTCTAACACACATATTTCATCTGTTTCTTCACCTAAACCTTTTTTTATGGAGCTATTTTATATAGAGACACTTGATGTCAAGTAATCATTCTCTACTACTATACAGAGTAAAAAGGGCATACGAGAATTATTTACATTCTACAAGACAACATATTCTACAGCCAAAATCTGGCTCTTCACAGACACACACACACACAAAAATGTAATCTATACTATAAATGCAATGTATAGTAAAAGTAGCTGTAATTACTTTCAGTGATTAGGTTTAACAATGGTGGTTTGACTGTTTATCCAGGTAAAATATGAAAAGTTGAAGCAAACAATTCTGACATACACCACAGTCCTTAACAAATGACATCAGGACTACTCTATTGTTTTCTTTTTCTGCTGTCTAACTTCTAGATAATCATAGCTAGAGATAGCTTCATTTTCATCTTTGAGTTTCAGAAAGACGAACAAATTCATTACATAATTTTAATCACATCATTTACACAGATGAATGACTAGGAAGACATTTTAACAGATTATATATTCCTTTCTCGTGATATTCTCATTACTAGTTTATTCTTAGTCTTTGAGAGAACATTTTGATTTGTTGTCATCCTTAGTGACTATGATGTCACTAATATATGGATTCCAAGTAAAACACATATATATGATTCAGGGTTAGCAAAATTGTTTTTCAGTAATGAATATCTCAGACTTTACTGCGTTAACAAAAAGAAAATGTTCAGACGTGTTGTATTTCTAATGCTGGTTGGAAGAACTTCACACATAATTGCTCAGGGTCAAGGACTATAGAAGTTTCATCTCAACACAAGCTTTACCAGAGGGAAAAGATTGTGGTAAATTGTGTACTGTTTTTTAAAGCTACCTAATAGAATGACACGTGTATTTTTACTCTCATTTCATTGCCATGATTGAAACAATGACCGTGCCTAAATTTAAAGAAGGATTATATTGGGAAGGGCAATTCTACTCTGCCTGGAGAGAAAACTAAAACTTTTATGATTGAAGGTCTTGTTCTATTCATAAAAACCTTAAATTACACTTCCATTTTATGATAGACAATATTATGAAATGGGGCCTCCCTGGTGGTGCAGCGGTTAAGCGCTGTGCTGTGGAGCTGTCGGCAGCTGCAGTGGGCGATGCGAGTTCGATGCTCGGCAGGGGAAATTCCCACATGGCGTGGCAGACCTCTCTTGCCTTGCCTGCTGCTCCCCTCAGCAGTGTGTTTCTGTCGATCTGCCTGTTCTGCTCCCCACTCTGTCTCTGGTGAACCCTCTCACCGCCTCACGCCTCTGGCCTGTACCCCAGCTTGTATGCATAAATAAATAAATCTTAAAGAAAATATTATGAAATGACTGCAGGACCACATCCATTGGTGTATAATGAGTTCTATCTCCTTTCATGAGTGAGGATAACATCAGTAAATATATCACCCCATTGATTAGGCTACAGTTCATGGCAAAGATGTAGGAATTTTATAGATGTATATAAAGTAGAAACTAGTTGATTTCGTGTCAGTCAAAAAACAGATTGTCATAAGTGGGCCTCAATTAATCACATGATAGTGCTAACATTTAGGATCTGGACCCCTCCTGAAGAGAGAGACTCTTTTGTTCTAGCTTTGAAGAAGTAAGCTAGCATGTCACAAGATATGCGGTGAAAGGGTTTTGGAGATCAGGTAGCAAGGAACTGAGGGGCATCCAACTAACAGCCAGACTAAACCGTAGCCTATGAAGTTGTAGAGTGGAAAATCTAGCTAGCTATGCCTAGACTGGAACCATAGAACCTATGAGATAGGACAATTTTTGTTACTTTAAGTCCTGCATCTGTGGTATTTTTTTGCACATTAATAAAAAAAGCACACACAATCATTAAAATTATCTATTTCACACATTTTTATAATTTGATAGTTTGTGTATTTATGAGGATATTTTCAGAAGATATCTATTAGTTACCTTTCTCAAACAGTAATGTGTGTCTATTATGAGCCAGATATAGTGATATTTGTAATATATGGGTAAACACATAAGGGCTTAAAGTGTTTTTGTAATAGAGATGAGAAATGAACATGATTAGTTAAAAACTGCATTTTATAAATTCATGGTCTTTCATCAAATAGAAAATAGAAAATTTTAGAATTACAGAAACTATATAAATCTAGAAAATTTGATTATAGCATGCAGAAAACTTATGCTTTCACTTATTCCATGTACCTGTACTGACTATCTCCAATGTTCCAGGATGTTGATGAGCAGATAGACTTTATGAAAGAAAGGCAACGTATGAGATGGTCTGTGAATGAGATTTGTGTCTGGCCATGTATTGCATAAAAAGATGAAAAAAACATATTTTTGACATGTACAAAAGTAACACAAGACCTTTATGATGTGATTGGCAAGGGAAATTTTCTCAGTTGTTACGATGATGAAAAATGCCAGAATGAGTGGCAAATGGAATACTGGTTGATTGAACTGGCAAATGGTTCAATATATTAGTGAGGTTGATGCTATTCTACCTATATGTGAGCAAAAGGAGATTAGCTGAAAGAACTTTTAAAATCCCTTTGCATGATTTGGTCATTGTCATTCTTTCAAAGGATTTTAAAGAGGAGAAGATTTCATGGAATATAGATGTTCCAGGTCTCTAGGCAGTGATGTGGTTTGAAATTCCCCAAGCTTAGAGAAAGTCTGTAGGAGCAGCTGAACATATCAGAGAGGAGTAGAAATCTTACTTTTTTCTTTTTTTTTTTTTTGAGTTGTTTCTGGCTCTATCATAAGTTTTAAGGAATTTTGTATAAAAGTCAGTGATGGGAATAAGGACAAGTACTAACCACCCTATTTTCTTTTCCAGCTTCGGTCAATCAAGAGAAAGTATGTTGTCAACAGCCTTCACCTCTGATATCTAGTCAGGCAGGCTCAGCCCAAGATTGATTCACAATTGAACTATGTTTTCACATGATTAACCTACGCATTCACACCTGAGCCACATTATAACGCTGGAATGGGAAAGCTTTCATTTTTGCAGTCTATGCTCTATCACTCCTGTGAATAGAGATCTCATGATGACATTGCTCCCAATCTTGTGCTATTTACTAACAGGAAATTAACTTCACTGTGAAAAAAGTTCAATTGCTAAAGCTATTATTCAGCATTCGATTTTATAAAATTAATTTCATCATAAGTATTAACTTCAAATTCTGTTCTTATTTTTTAACACCTAAAATATATATCTATGCACTTCCAATTTAACAAACACAGTTTAAAATTCTCACTGTGGAAATGATATAAAATAAATTTAATCTAGGATTTCTCTTGTTGATATTTTTAGCATTTTTGTAATGGAAGTGAAACATGGTATTCCATAGGAACAGGGGGAAAATAAACAGTGATGATTCTAATCTGCTAAAATATTAACTTCATAGAAATATAGTGTTAATATTATAATATAAAATTCAAACTTTTGATTAAATTTCTCTCATCTGTTATGCAAAGTTTTGAAAGCAGGAATTTAGTTACTCATTTAGCATCTTCACACTGCTGTTGAGCTGAGTAAAATTGACTAAATTAAAGATATTATACTTAAATAAAAATTGCACCCATATTGTAAGAGTCAGCTGAAGCATTAGCTGTACCACATAATCATTTCACTTAGTTTTATTATCGTTAAAAATGCAATAGATGCCATATAATTTCTGTTAAGAAGTACTATGAATTGAAAGTCATTTGTGGGTGTAATAGAATCATTCTTTTTTTAATTTTTAAAAGAAATCCTAACCTCTAGATCATAGTTTGAAATATGCAGTCATGAAGTATGCCAAAACTAGCTTTAGTTCCTCCCCAAATGAAAGAAAAGATAATCCCTAAAAGGAGTGTCATTTAATCCCCAATACTGCACATTATCTGATGTCTCACAATGTTTACTCTGTTACTAGATGTTGGGCCCTGGCAGAATTTGTGCCAGCACATCTGAAAAAGTAGTCAATTCCATCTCCTTGATCAAATGACCATATTTCTTTACACTGAGTGAATCTCAGTATTTCAGAACTTTTTACTTTTCACCATTAGCTTAAATATTTAAAAAGATCAAAACTAAGAGTGTCAGAGTAAGTGGAATAGGGAGGCTGTTTGATGTTCAGTGATTTCCCAATACATTGTTCAGTAAGTGGATAGTATTTTCCATTTATAAAAGTTACCCCATGTAGATAGTGACAGCACTTTGAGCTAAAACTGCAAAATGCAAAGCTTTAGTGATGAGAAAATGGTACTAAAATGCTTTAGTGAATTTGATTTAACACAGATTTTTACTGGAACATTGTCATATTTTGGAGAACAGTTTGGCCAGCAATTAACATGAATCAGTGCATAACTAGTAGGTTGTAAGGAGGGTATACTTGAGTTCTATTTGATATTATTGTTGCTGCACTTTTTTCCAGGTTCCTTACATACATTTTTTTCTTTCTGTAATTATTCCTCATGAGCTCATTTTTTCTGCATAGATGAAGAAACTGAGGCTGAGAAAGATGGGGCACATTCTTCATCCATTCATTTATTCACATATGTGAATAATTATTTATTCATGGATTTTTAATGCTTCGATAACCTAACTATCTGTAGGACACTATCCCAGATACTAAATTATCGTAACGAAATTCTCAGTTCTAAACAGCAAACCTAGTATTATGAACAGGAACCACAGTCTCAGGCCTATGATTCCAAAACACCCTAATTAAGATGTTGATTTTGGCCTTTCCTGGTGGCGCAGTGGTTAAGCGCTGCACTGTGGAGCTGTCAGTGATGCCAGTTCACCACCCAGATGGGAAGATTCCCACATGGTGAGGCAGACCTCTTCTGTCTCGCCTGCTGCTCCCCTCAGAAGTGTATTTCCAAAGATCTGCCTGTTCTGCTCCCAACTCTGTCTCTGGTGATCCCTTTCGCTGCCCCATGCCTCTGGCCTATAGCCTGCTTGTATGCATAAATAAATAAATCTAAAAAAAATGTTGATTTGACTTTTAATTTAGAGTGAATATGCTGAAAGTGGAGGAGACTTTGGAGCCTAAGAAAAATCTCAGTAGCTCTCATGTCACTTTGACCAACCAACATGAAGCTTCTTTTGATCAACCAACAGGAATAATGGAGTGCACTATTTCTTTCTCTTGTACTATTTGATTTTGCTGTTATAGATTGTGGTCTTTGGGGATTAAATTGAGCTAATGAAGAGTTGCTTCAATAAAGGTCAAGTGTAGAAGATTACTGGCTGTCAGTTGACATGTTTTTATCCCCAAACCATCACTGTGGTCATTAGGATATATTAATCAGTATGAATAATTCACTAAAGGGTGGGGATTCTCTGGAAAGAACAGTGACTCTTAGGAATTCATATCTCTGGCACCATGTAAATGGAGTGCTCCAATGTGGAATTACAAGCCTACTGGGAAATTCACTAAGGATTTTAAATTAAAATCAAATAAATCTTGCATTAGAGAAGACAATTTCTGTGACTATGATAGCTAAATTAACTCTTATTTCCCATGTTGAGGAGTTTTGACAAACAACTGCAATGTTGTGATAATGTGTTTGACAGATAAACAGTACTGTGAAATGAAGCAAGTCATATTTTTTAAGTATCATAATAACTAATGTTTTAATATAGTACAGATTTTAATGCATCATAAAAGAAATGATGTGATAATATATTTTACTAAAGAGTTTAGCAGTGGGAGTAAAACTCAATTAAGGCCAGACTCATTAACACTTAATTTCATTTGGGCCTTTATTGCTTGTAATTGTACAGTTTCTTAACTTTATTCTTTATTCTCACTCATAATTCTAGTGGGTCTTACTTCTGTCATAGAAGATGGTACTTCTCTATAAAACTCCCAGGATAAACTTTTATTTATGAAGAAATATATGTTTCTTTTAAGGCTGACATTTCCTTGATTTAAGAAAGTATGAGTTGGTAGGGAATCAGATCCTTGTAATAGTGATTTAATACAATAAAAGGAAATACAATTTTGCTTGTATCAGTAGTTTCACATACAGCTATAATTTTGGAAAATACCAATACCAATAGATTTAAGTTTAATCTAGGATTTTCAGACATAAGTAGTCTTACATTCCTTTGGAATTACTAATTTCTCAGTTGGAAATAGTGCAAGTCACTTGAAAACTAAAGCATTACAAAAATATCTGTATTGTTTTTCTCAGGAGAAGGCATGAATTGCTTTAATACTTTACTAGCAAAAATTTAATGTACCAATAATCCATAGATAGGAAAAGAAAAAGATTATCTGGCCTCCCTGGTGGTGCAGCGGTTGAGCGCTGCGCCGTGGAGCTGTCGGTAGCGGCGACGCGAGTTTGATGCCTGGCCAGGGAGAATCCCACATGGTGCGGCAGACCTCTCCTGCCTCGCCCGCTGCTCCCCTCAGCAGTGTATTTCTGATCTGCCTGTTCTGCTCCCCACTCTGTCTCTGGTGAACCCTCTCGCTGCCCCCTGCCTCTGGTCTGTACCCCAGCTTGTATGTATAGATAAATAAATCTTAAAAAAAAAAAAGAAAAAGATTATCTCATAATTTATTGAGTGGCTTTGTAATTATAATCTAAGCACAAAGTTCAAAGCTTAACATTAAAAATATCTCATATAAATACTTTCAAAATATAATACATATTAAGGCTTTACAATGATAACTTTAAAATTGTTTTCAACTAAATAAACATCACAGAAGATGTTGAGGAGATATTACCTTTGTGTCTGTCCTCAAACTCATTCTATTCCTTCCTTCACAAAAACAACCATTATTTTGATTGGTTTGTAACCATTTTGTAATATTTTTACTATTTTTATTTGTATCCATAAGTAATTGAATCAGGATATGTGACTAGCAGGGGTTCTCTAGACAGAACAGGGTCTCTTTTGAATATTATAGTGGATATCATTACTTTTAATTCTAGCTTTAAATTTTTTTGCTTTAAATTTTTTTGCAGCTTTACCATAAAGTTGATTATCATTCTTCTGAAGATAATCTATCATTTTTTCCTTTCCGGAATTTTTTAAAGAGACTTTTCCTTGTCTCTTATATTCTGCATTTTCACTGCAATGTTAACAGATTTAGATTCACTATTAATATGTTTTATGTTTTTCTATGTGTTCCTTTATTGTGAACATTCATATACATTGTGTTACTTGAATTTTGAAATTTGTTTTGGCATTTTAACTTTGAAAATAATCACTCACCTTTTATCTCTATTTGATACTTTCAGAAACATTACTTCTTTAATGTCTTTTAATAACTTCTTTATATTTTCTAAAATCTTTATCTGTTCTATATTTTTTGTATTTCTTTAAATCTAAGTTCACATTCTGTAATTATTTATCGCTACTCTCCCCATGGAAACTATAAACATATTTTTTTCTTTATTATCAATGATTTTATTTTTCATCCTATAGTTTTGTTTGGTTCTTTTCCCAAAGAGTACTATTTTTTTCTACATGAATTACAGTCTATCTGCCAACTTTTATTTTGAAGTCCTAAGATCCCCCTGGTTGTTCTATTCTCTTTTTATTTTCTGTTAGTTTAATAAAGTTAGCATTTCATTCATTCATTTATTATAATTTTATTAAATAATTCATTATCGCATATTGAGCACAAGGGGATTCATTCTTGCTTGGGAATGTATTGATGGAACAATGAGATGGCTCCATGTTCATCATGAGCGTTACGTATGCCATTCATTCTGTACCAGTTCTTAGCTTAATTCTGGACCTGATTTTCCTGTGTATATAATTTAAATGCCATATTTGCATATGGTGCAGCTTGGAATCCCAGCTTCCCATGAATGTTAATTTTTTTCTTTAAAGAAAACTAATAGTTGAATAACCAACTGCCTTAAAATATCTTCCAAGAAAATGGGGGAAATATGTTTATAATTCTTTACACCAGGCAGCTGTTAGGTTCCATATCACCTTTCAGGTGATACGAGATGATGCCAGGTTCTAATAGCTCATATGATCTATTCAGTGATAAAATCCCCAACTTTGAATTCTCTCATTATAATTCCAAGGATTATTCTTTGTTATTGTTAAACCTAGTTGTATATTTGAATTATTTAGGGAGTGGAAGAGAGTTATTTTTATTATGTTGATGGGCCATAGTGACCAAAGCTCTGAACCTTTAACTCCTTCTTGGAACTACCCATGCTCAACTTTCTAATTTTAATCACAGTTTTATACTTAAATTCAAAATGCATCCTTAAAAATTTGTCTTGATTTCTCTAACATCTAATTTATATATTTAAAAAAAAACATACTTAGCAATATATAACTACAGGATTATGAAAGTCTCAAAAATACAGTAACATGAAGAAATATATACTATGAATTGTTGAATTAATGATATTAGAAAATATAAAGATTCATCTAGTGTTTATTCAATTATAATTTTCCAAGCACATTCACAAATATATACTTTTTAGATTTGATATCAAAACAGCATTTTGAGATATAGAAACCAAGGCTGTGATATATAATTATTTGACTAAGTTAATTATTCTAGCAGGTACAGGGACAGTATTAGTCTTTCATAACATAATTCAAAATTTAGTGTTTTGGCATATTTTAAAATACTGCTTAAATACTTGATTTAAAAATCGAGATTCATAATTTTAATGTTATCTTAAATTATATTATCAATCATTCTTAGGAGACAAACTAAATATTTATTCACTGAGAGTAAAATTTTGATATGATAGCCAAACCTAATTTATGTTCAGACTCATTTTTCATTTCTTGATTACATTGCAGATAATCTTGTCTCTTACTATATCCTGATTAATCGCTTGCTTAACTGGTAGTTCTGTCTGTTGGTTTGCACTCTGCCTTTTCAACACTCAGTTATAATTGTTTACACTTTTCAACTTAAAGTTTTCTGGTGAAGGAGACACAATAGGTTAGCCTTCTGTTTGTATGATTCTCTGGGAGTGGGTGAATATAGAGACACACTGGAACTAGGTAGTTTCTAATTTCAGGATTAGAGGTTTCAAATGTTTTGGAAAGAATCTGAGTATAAAGATAAACAATACCTTCAAGTCTTCATATTGTGAAGTAAATAAATTTACTTTATCACTATTTTGGTCATAATAATTTTAATATAACCTAATAAAAATTAAACGTTTGTGCAGCTCTGAATAGCTCTAATTACCAGAATAGTTACAATAGCAGTCCATTTCATTCTGGCATCTTAGTTGTATACATTAACTTTTCATTTTTCTATTGAATACTTAGTGCATACTAGGCACAGAGTCAATCATGAGTGTGCAGAGGTGAACAACTCTTGATATCTGTCCCCACAGAGCTCAGATTCATGTAATGTGTCTCAGAGCGGGTCTTGAGAATAATTGACCTCAAAATCTACTTGGTATAGTCATTACGATTGCAAATTCCTAAACATCACCTCAAATTACTAATTAAACACTTTTGGGTATGGGGACCAGGAATTTTTCTGGTTGAAGATTCATTGCTCTATTGGATCAGAAAAAGAAAAAAGTTAGGTTTAATCAGTGAACTTGTGTTAACTCCTTTCCAAAACTGAACATTTGAATTTTTCTTACCCATCTGTGCTACTTGTGTTCAGTCTGATATTTACAAGAAGTCTTCTAAACTATTCCTTTATGAGACTCGAAAACAAGTGCTCCCTAATAATTGCAAGTAAAATATAGTTTCCTATTTAATCTTTTTCTCTGTACCTACCTTACTTCCATTTGCCACATTACTATTATGTTTATCTTTCTATAACTTTGCTTTTCTAAAAAGCCACCAGTATACCATTTTTCTCAAATTGGGAAATTTTAAATAAAGTGAAATTTCAAGTAATATGATTATAATATATTATATTATCATAACTCCTTTAGACTTAAAATTTCTCTCAGAGAAATATAAATACACATATATTACATATGTTTTATGTAATAGAAATTGTAAGTCCCTTTCAGGATTTAGTACTCATCTGAATCTGAATATAATGCCTCATCCAATTCTCATAAATTCTATGAAGAAAACATTAGTACCACAATTTATAGATGATGACTCTAAGCCTTGGAAATGAAGTAAATGTTTGAGTCTTTGCCTTTACAATTCTTAGACGTTTTTCTTCATTGTTGAGCTGTGTTATATGTGACACACATGCCCATATGTGGTTTGCATCAAACATATGCCTAAATACACTTTAAGATCTAGCAGAGCAATCGTGTGAAAACTTGTTGCTGACAGATAATGTGTATTTCAAGATAAAGGAAAGTTTATTCATACAAAAATAACCTTAAAATATAATAAAAAATAAACTCGAACAAATAAGTTGAAAGAGTAGTTTATCTAATTAATCATTATGTGTGGGCACAGGCCTATTATCTCAAATACTTCACTATTTTCTATTCATTCCTAAATTGTTTTATTAAAAAGAATGGAAAGTATTTTGATGATTTAATAAATTATTGTTCCCTAAGGAAAATAAAGTTCAAGTGAATAAAAATAATAATTATGAATGTAATATGAATTATAATTCTAAACTCTAATGACTGTACATAAAGGTTTGTTAATTATAGAGGTTCCCCCCCCACCATGTTTAGTGAAGTTGATTAGAATCACTTGTAGACATAAAAATGCTTACACAATCAAATGCAAGTAAGTGTGGAATTTTAATTATCGACACCTGCAAACATTTGACGACACACACCCTGGTGATTTTTTTTTTCAATTATCAAGATAAACATAAAACTTGTGCTCAGTCTGATATTTACAAGAAGTCTTCTAAACTTTATTCCTTTATGAGACTCGAAAACAAGTATTCCCTAATAATCCCAAGTAAAATATAGTTTCTTATTTAATCTTTTTATCTGTGCCTACCTTACTTCCATTTGCCACATTACTATTATGTTTATCTTTCTATAACTTTGCTTTTCTAAAAAGCCACCAGTATACCACTTCCTAGAGAAGAATCTGCAATGTGTCTGGCAAAATGTATGTAGTCATTCAGAAACCAATTACACTTACTGTGCTACAAATCCAATTCAAGATCCCTTCAGAGCAGAGAAGATCCCTACAGAGTCCATGTAGGAGCAACCTTGGCATCCCCAAGAATCTGATAAACATTCTGAAAATCAGAACTCTCCAAACTGCTTTTTAACAGCTCCCCAGGTAACTTAGGTGAGAAGTACTGATAAACAACAGAGCTAATAGTGTTATAGAGGGAGGGTGTCCTGTCCACCTGGGGAATAGACTTAATAATCACTTTGTTTTAAGGAAAATAATTCCATTCAAACTAACTGGAAAGTTATTGGAAAGATACAGAATTGTCCTACATCTCAAAACCAAAGATACAGCTGGGTTTCACCACAAACTCAAACTACCTCACTACCTTTATAGCCCGAGAAGCTGAGACTGATTGATTTTAAATCTCTACAGCCTTTTACATTTTTTCTACTTTAGTTTGCAAAAAATAGTTTTTTTACTTATGAATATATGCTTTCCCCTATACTGTATTTCTCATACCTTTCTAGTGAAACTCATGATCTCCTCTCAGTTCTAAGGAGAAAGAACACAATGGATTCATTGAAGGCTATCATTGTCGAATCAATTATTGCTGACTGAGGAGAGGGGAACAGACCCAGAATGTTATAAAGTAATGCAAGCAATAGTACCCATTCCTAATCTATAGGAACATTGTGAAACATTGTGATTCTTCGCTAAACAGCCAGGCACAGGTGTGAAGATTTAGGCAGTAAAAAATAAGTGTTAAGGTTAAAATCCTGTCACTTTGCCACATAGTTATCTGTGTAATCTTCAGCAAAGAACTTATCATTTTATCCCTTAGTTCCCTCAGCTAATGTTAATACTATACAGTTGTGAGGACTAAACATATAAACGCATGTATAGGACATAGTAAATATCGGTATATGTTAAATCTTTTGGTCAGTCCATAGGTTACAAACAAGAGACCAATTTATCAGCTTAAATGATCATTTATGATTTCTCAGCTTGACTCTGTCAAGCTGAACTTTACTACCAACTTTGGTGCATGGGTGTCATTGGAAACCCTAGCCCTATGTTATTTTGTCTTTCTTGATGCATCATTAAGGTTTGCAAGCTCTCTGGACTGTCGCTGCTATGTGACACAAAAATTTTGGCCATTCTAGAACTTCTCAACTTGTTTCATTTCTTCCTTTGAAAAAATGTAACCTTTCTCTCATCTTTCACCCTAAAGCACCCTTCTCTTTCTCCTACCCAGCTATATTGAATCATCTCCGAATCTGCAGTTTTTTTTAAGGTGTCTGACTCTCTGTAATTACTCCTACAAAATATCCTAAGGCATGGAATTTCAAATGGTCTGCTTAAAATATTCTGCTTTGAAGAGGGATGAAGGGAAAATACTGAAGAAAACAAAAACTGATAAATCAAAAGTGACCCTGCCAGATTGACATGATTATTTTATATTTCTATCTATTTCTTGGTGTAATTTTAGCAATTGGAAGATGAGTTATATCCATACTTTAATACACCTCACACTATAATGAGATAATTTCTTACTTACAATTATATTAATTTTTAAAAGTAAACTAAGTATAATAGAGCAGTTTCTTTAAGATCATTAATTAATTAACAGAATATTATATCATGGAGACATAGAAGTATAAAGTAGATAAGGGATGCAGAGTCAGACAGATGTGGGATTGGAAACAGGTTCTAATACTTACTAGCCACTACTAACTTCTGACTTTTGGAAAATTCTTTTCCTCACTTTAAAATGGATATAGCAAATCAATAGAGGTAGACTTCAGAGTAGTAATTGCAGGGAATTGTTGGCAGCAGGAGCAACTGACCAGAAAAAGAACTTCTGGGGGGGGGGGTGATAAAAATACTCTGTCTTAATCATAGTGATTTGACAAAACCCATTAAACTTAATGTCTAAAGATGGTGGGTGAATGTTAATATATGCAAATAATACCAAAATAAACTTCACTTACAAGAAACTGGGTGATAATTATTTTAGATGTATCTGACGGTCAGTGAGTATTCAATAAATAATAGCTCTTTATGTTATTATTACTAGTTATCCTCCTAAGAAATAGTATTTACCTTAGAGAGATATATGTAAAGATATACTCTAGCCTGCAAAGATAGGTAATTATGGGGTATGGGGATGCAGTAACATTGAGGATATTCCACACAGTCTTTCAAATTTATGGGTATTGAGAACAAGGTGTTGAAAATGTTTCAAAGAAGATGGAATAAAAAAAAGAAGAAAAGAAAAACAGAATTAGTTCATTAAGTGCTTCTTCCTCTTTAGTTATGAGAACGCTTTGTGATTTTTCTATCACTGAATTTCTGGGAGTGGACCTCTCTGATTGACTAAGTTAAGCTGCCTTTTAGCTTAGAGCCAGAAATCCAGGCTTTCTTTTAAAGTGATTATAAGAGAAAAAAAGGAATGAGATATTAATATTACACTAAGCTACTTATTCGGAACTTAGCTGAATTGCAATTGCAGTGCTATGGAATATATATTCAATGCTTGTGTAGTTCCAGGGTTTTTGATAACTTTCTATAAAATTAGTGTGTTTATTTTGGGATTAATTAAGTTTAATAGAAATATTTAAAAATTTATTCAGTCAGAATCAACATCAGTTTTTAGATAGCTTAACAACTCTTATGGTGAGCAACCCATTATATAGTTGGTTTATGAGTAGGGAAACAAGCAAGCCAGACACTTAGACTCATCCTAACAGCTCCTGAATTCCCACTGTCTGAACACCAGGCATTTGTTTATTTATCATAGGTAGAAATTGGAGATTTTGGGGGACCATTTGAGTAAGTATATTAAATACTTAAACCGAGGTGTATTTAATTATAACTAACTTTGAATTTCAATTCTGCTAATTTACTAGTTCTGTGACCTTGGACAAGTTATTCAGCAACTCTGAGCTTCAATTTCCTCTTCTACAATATTGGAGGAATACTTACCGACTGCTAGTATTGTGAGGATTCAACACTATATATATTAAGCAAAGTGCTCAGCAAAATATCTAGTCACAAGAACTTACATTAAGTATTAAGTACTGAAGTTATTGTACTTTTTAAAAAATAATTTGGCAAGGTTAGGGAAATCAGATCTAGATCAGAATTTGAAAGGAAAACAAATTTGAAATTTGAACACTACTCTCCAAATCACACATATTTGTTTTCTATCATTCCTAAGTGGTCTGTTCATTTTTTATTTTATAGGGGCTAGTTTGTATTATTAAAATGAATGGTTTTTGGGGAAAATATTACAAGGACTATCAATTAGTAACACTATGGAACATTTATTTAGCTAACACCTCTCTAAGTAGTTATCAAATGCTAAATAAGTCAGTCCTCACACTCTAAAGAGTTAGGTGATACTATTTACTATGTTCCTTTCAAAGATGAGGAGATGGAGGTCTTGTAAAGGTAGGTAGATTGTTCAGATCACACAAATATAGTATGGCTAAAAGACTTTGCTTTTAGAAGTAACCTCTGGAAATAGATAAAAGTTAAAATTATGATATGTGTATAAATTCATCATTTTTTTTTAAAGATTTATTTATACATGCAAGTTGGGGTACAGGTCAGAGGCGTGGGGTGGCGAGAGGGTTCACCAGAGACAGAACGGGGAGCAGAACAGGCAGATCAGAAATACACTGCTGAGGGGAGCAGCGGGCGAGGCAGGAGAGGTCTGCCACGCCATGTGGGATTCTCCCCGGCTGGGCATCGAACTTGCATTGAGTGCCCTGCCGACAGCTCCACAGCGCAGCGCTCAACCACTGCGCCACAGGGGAGGCCCCCATCATTATTAATTCTAACATCCTTGTCTTCTTTCATCTTCTACTATTTATGGAATACTTAACTATATTCCATGGAGGGTTCTAGATAGTTTCAATATAGCATCTCATTTGATACGCATGAGGTAATTGTTAGAATTATCCTATTTTCAGATGAGGAAACTGAAACACAGCATTGAAACTTGCCCCTGTTCATTAAGAGACAGTGTCAGGATTCATGCAATATCTGCCTGCTTGCATAGGCCAATATTACTGCTGTGAATTGGTCATATATGGCCTTTATCATGTTGAAGTATGTTCCTCCTATCCTTAGAATTTTGAGGACTTTCATCATAAATGGGTGTTGGACTTTGTCGAATGCTTTCTCAGCATCTATTGATATAATCATGTGGTTTTTATTTTTCTTTTTATTGATGTGTTGAATTACATTAATTGATTTTCTGATGTTGAACCATCCCTGTGCTCCTGGAATAAATCCCACTTGGTCTTGGTGAATTATCTTTTTGATGCATTGTTAGATTCTATTAGCTAAGATTTTATTGAGGATTTTTCATCAGTGTTCATTAGATATTGGCCTGTACTTTTCTTTTTTTCTATTGTCCTTATTTGGTTTTGGTATTAGTGTAATGTTGGCTTCATAAAACATATTTGGTAGTATTCCCTCCTTCTTGATTTTTTGAAAGAGTTTGTGTAACACAGGCACTAGTTCATTTCTGAATGTTTGGTGGAATTCATTTGTGAAACCATCTGGTCCTGGGCTTTTGTTTTTGGGGAGGGTTTTGATTACTGTCTCAATTTCACTGCTTGTAATTGGTCTGTTTAGGTGTTCTATTTCTTCTTGATCTAGCTTAGGATGTTTGTATAGTTCTAGGAATTTGTCCATCTCTTCTAGGTTGTTGAACTTGTTTGCATATAACTGTTCATAGTAGTGTCTGATTATTCTTTTGATTTCTTCTGTGTCTGTTGTAATTTCTCCTCTTTCATTTATGATTCTGTTTATTTGTGTTTTCTCCCATCTTTTCTTGTAAGCCTGTCTAGAGGTTTGTCAATCTTGTTTATTTTTTCAAAGAACCAGCTTTTGGTTTTGTTGATCTTTTGGATTTTTTTCTTCTATTTCATTTATTTTTGCTTTGATTTTTATTATTTCCTTTCTTCTGCTGGCTTTTGGTTTCTTTTGTTCTTTTTCTGGTTCTTTGAGGTGGGATATTAGGTTGTTTATTAGAGATCCTTCCTGGTTTTTTTTTTTTTTTTTTTTTTTTTTTTTTTTTTTTTTTTTTTTTTTTTTTTTTTTTTTTTTTTTTTTTTTTTTTTTTTTTTTTTTTTTTTTTTTTTTTTTTTTTTTTTTTTTTTTTTTTTTTTTTTTTTTTTTTTTTTTTTTTTTTTTTTTTTTTTTTTTTTTTTTTTTTTTTTTTTTTT
>PVIJ01001452.1:40769-94864 GCA_004024925.1 Scalopus aquaticus | reverse complement strand
TATTTTAAAAAATGAATTTTAAAAAATGAATTTAACTTCCCCACACTCTCTACTTAATTCCTAAGTTTCCAATTTCAGTATTTTTAATTTTTCCTATTTTAATATTTGAATCCCTTAAACATAATTGAATTACTTTAAATATAGTCAAATATGCTTACACCACTTTATACTGACTCATAACATTGAGAAAAATCTATTAACTCCATACTTAAAAAAATGCACACCATTTGTAACAAGCCATCATATTAATATTTGATCTCTTCTCAGGTTCTGCCTCTTTGTTTGGTGGCTATCCAAAATGTGATCATTGCTCATTTCTAGCTAAATATATTTCATATTGAAGGAAAAGTCTGTGATAAGATTTTTTTCCTGCCATGTTGGTCCAGTTGGACACAGGTCAAGTCCTCACTTTGGAAACTGTCACTTCTTAGCAATTTTTATTCTATTCTAAATATCTAAGATGGCAACAAAACCAATTTTGTGTATATGCTTATCCTTTTAGAGTCTCTCAGGACTGCAAGGATCTCAGTAAAAATTTTAATACTTCTGTAATTATATTTTTAACAGTAAAATTATCAATGAAGTTGTTGTGACTGCAAGATATTGAAGCAGGAAACACTTTATGCAAGACTCCAAGTTACAGTGATATGTTTTGGGTACAAATATTATAAAGTTATGTGTATATTTATTTGAGCAAACCACAAAATGACTGTGTTATTTTTGTGAGTCTCTTAATTTTAGGCATTTAAACCAAAACAACTAAAATGATGGTGCTTGAAATATTGTTCATAAAATCTAAGCTATAACATACTGGCTTAGGAGAATAAGTTTCTAATTTTGGTATTGTCACATAGTAAAGGCTTAATAAGTCTCATATGAAAATTTTTATCATTACAGATGCATATGTGTGCTGCAATACAAAATATGATTTCTGTAATAACATGTATAACTTCCAATCATTTTGTATGGTAACAAAATTGCAGTTTAATCTTTCCCTACCAACAGAATGATAATGGCAAAAAATGGATTAAAAAAAAAACTTGCACCTCGTATAATTGATAATAATTGATATTTTGAGTGGATTATGTGAATAATGATCCTGATTCTTTGCATTACTGGTAGGTTAGTCTATTTATCAAATTTTTGCTTTCAAACACTGTTATTCTGCCATGAATGTATTTTAGAATTTTGGAAAAGTTGTCTGCTGGAAAATTTAGCTGGTATAGATCAGCAGAGGCAAGAAATGTGTCAGTGGGAAGTTTATGGAGGTATTCTCTGTTTTGAATATAGAAGGTTTTCATTACTAATGCTTTCACTGAAGACTCAATGGGAGAAAAATGCAGCTTACACTAAGAAATTTCACATCTCTAGTTGTGTAAGTAGGGAAAGATAACTTTGTACATATCAAGCAAAAGTTGTTGGGACACATTTGACATTGGGACACTAGAGATGATCATGACTTTCTGAATCCATATCATGTATAAAATACAGAGTAAATTTATTTCTCTATTATATACTAGATACTGACACTTATTTGGTGATAGATATAATTTGATTTTCTAAATGGGGCATAAATTAACAAGGTTCTCTTTTTAACATGTTTTGTATACGTTTAATGACTCTTATTTATATTATTTAGTAATTTTTCTGTGCTGAGCAAAGTGATAGGTCAGCAAAGGTATGTTCTACCTAAGCAAAAGAATAAAAGGAAAATATAAATGTATACTATTAAATAAGGGTATTTATTAGTCTAGATTAAGATGATAGTAATATATCACTTCATCAATATTTTATTCATAAACTATAATGTGATACTTTGAAGCATAATTTAGAATATAGAAAAACTGAAATGTTTTAATAATGTTCAATATAAATTTCTCCTTAAAATGCTGCATTTAAAAAATAACTTCAAAATTCTCTATTTCTATCTACAATGAAGGTTCTCAATGTATTATTTTTTAAAAAAAGATGTCACAAAAAAGTCCAATATTGGGTATTGTCAAGAACTAAAAATTAATGTTATAGAATGATAGCTTTTTTTTTTCTTAAGTAAGGAAAAGTAGGCCAGAGAGAAGATGTGGAAAATATGAACAAGAAAAACAAAACTTAAATATTTGACATATTTGGGACAAGGTATTCTTGATGGATCATTGTCTTGGCTTGTTTGCTGACCCACATAGTACCTAATATTAATCAGAGAGAAAGTCTCCTGATTATACCCCCATTTATGAGCACACCTCCCCAGTGCTTTGTCTAAGGAGAGGGACGCTTTGATTTATTCATCCACCAATATTGTCTATTCTATCACTCTTTTCCCTGTTCTAAACACTTACTTGGTTTCTACAAATACAAATCTAAAATTTTAAATAGGGACTTGAATGTACTGGCCTGGGTATGGGTATATATTCGTTATAGATGCAATCTGCTAGCAAGAATTAAAGTTTTAAGAGGAATGCAACATTAAAATATCATAAAAATAGATCTCTTTTAAGGAATTCTTATACAAGACAGATATATATTTACAGTGTACTTCATGCTAATTTATTGTATGATATGCTGAAACTTCTGATCCAACAGAGTATTTCCATTTGAACATTTAATTTTGCTCACATTATTGGGAAATGTTCCTATCATGAGTTTTGATCTCATATTAATATAATCTATAATATAATGTTAAATCTAAATATTGTGAATTTTAAGGCTGTATGATACAAAAAATTTCACTAAAACTATAAAATGTCATAAATCACTAGGAATTTTGCATAAATAAATGTAAAAATGCATATATTCATATTTATAAGCATTCAATTAATAGTTCTGTTTTAAATTTTCATCTAGATATTTTATATTAACTAATAAAACCTATATTTAAACATTTCTATACTACATTTTTGACCAAGAAACTGGAATAAACAATAATTATTTAGCACTATCATTAAAGTTTGAATTATTTTAAATTACTTTTTATAAAATTTCAAATGCTAGAAATGAAGAATAAGTATTTTACCTTAAAACATGTAACTTCCTGTAGACAAGTTTTTATGTAGCAATATTCCCAGCCAAAATAGGATGATCTACAGTTCCTTGTATCATAATCTCCCTTTAATTTTGATGTGAAAGGCCAAAATTGCATCTATAATATATGACAAAAAAAGTGCAATGACTTTATTTGTGATTCCATTTCATAAATTGCACTAGATGCAACATAAAACCTTTTACACAAAACAGCAAAAATGCTTTATTCTGACCATTAAAATTTTAATGAATAAAGCACTTCCAGAATGAAAACTGATCACATTTCCAACAAGCAGTTTATGTTAATTTTATCTACCTGAAACATTTGCATCTCTAGATTAAGTAGTTTTGCTAATCGGTTTACATCTCCAAGTAGGCTGTAGTTCCTTAAATATTTATACAGTCTTAATGTACATCATGCTGGTTTTATTAATTTTAACCCCAAAGCCTCTTTTACCAATTACTACTTAATGACTATATTGCTTTTCCTCTTGATCGCCTTTGTTCTTGACTACAATATTAAAAAAAAGAAAGAAGTGAGGTGGTGGCGGGAAGGCATATGCTTGAAATGAAACGACTAAATAAAATGCTCTGATGAGTGATTCACCATGCAGGACCTCACTCTTCTGATTCACCTGTCTGTTTCAGGCAAACTTTCCTCTTTTTGTTTTGTTTTGTTTTCTTAATCCAAAGTCATATGCTTTCTTTTTATCCTAAGAAAGCAAAATTTCAAAAAAAATTATTTTTGTATGATGCAGTTGAATTTAGGTTTGATGTAGCTTGGTAAAAGCACATCAAAGCCCTTGAATCATCCTGTATCTTTTAGTCGATCAGCAAAAGAAAACATGCCTTTCAGGAGCTTAGTAAGATCACTCAGCCAAATGAATTAAAAATATCCTGCTAAAACTTACTTAATATTTTATTTTACAAAGTATGTGTGAAAGAGAATTTTTTCAGTTTTAAGTTAACTTTTCTTCATTTTTAATATCTATCTAGAATGTGGACTCCTTTAGAATGTGAATTAGATTTGTGATATATAATATCTACAACACACACATATGTGAGTCATTGGCAGTAGAGTTCATTTCAAAAATTTTAACTTTATATGGAATAGTGTCTTTTAGTGTGATTAGAATGCTTATTTGCCTAAATATTTGTCTGCCTATATATTTAGAGAAAGATTTTCACTACAATATGAACTCATATGTACATCTATTAATGAAGATAAAATTCTATACCATTATATTTTAGAAACTGGGAAAAACTCAGCTCTGATTTTTAAAAGATATGTACTAAAATTGCATTTTACACATTATATATTTATATTATTTCAGTGATATTTATATAACTATAAAACACATATATTTTTATCTGTCTCTATACCTAGCTCTTATTTCTTTATGCATTCTGATATGTGATGTGTGTTTGTCTTAGTGTGTGAGTGTGTGTATATACACACACGTATATAGTAGTGGCCAACAGCCATAAATAGGGTAATTACAAACACATCATTTGTACTTTGTCAGAAAGAAAAGCTTGATACTGTTTTCATCTTAGTTGTCCTGCTAGAAGTCACCAGCTAACCTGAGTTATCAAAGTTGTAAGATAACTTAGTTCTTTTAAAATGTTTTGTACTCGTTGTTCTTTCTATTATCTCAGTTCCCTACAATTATTCTAGATTTATTTATTTATTTATTTATTTATTTATTTATTTATTTGGTGGTGATTCTATTTAACAGGTGCCAGACTCAGCTTTGGTAAAGAAAAATGGTTTTAAAAATTATATAAAAGAAATGTGCACTAGGTTTTGTTTTCAGACTTTAAACATCTAGAATATTAAGTATATACATTGTCTTTCAAAATGAAAACAAAAACATTGCAAGTCACCACTAATATACACTGTTAATGTCTCCAACATAAGAAATCTTTTAAAATAACATTTAACTATAAACCTAGTAAATAATCATATCACTGCCTGACACATAATAGATGCTAAAAATTACTTGATGATGCATACATGAATAAATCAACAAATACATTCCATAAAGTACATTTTCAATTTATCTTAATCAACCAATCATGGATACAACTCTCCTAGTTTTAATTGTATACATGCTGTAAATATTTTCTATATCTAGGCATTTTGCAAGAATTTATACTTTATATTTTTCTCATAGCTAGGTTTTACACCTTACAGGAAAACATTTAACATCAGTCTATTCAGTTTTCTTTTGTGATAAGATTTTGGACCCTTCCTAATTTATCCCAAGTAAATTTTCTAATGTGTTTCCCACTGTTCTTGAATATAAACTCTGTCAAATCTTAAAGAGAAAAATCTCCTCGTCCTTCCTCAAACATATCTAATTTACTTAAAATTTTGCTACTGAAGCCATTACACTTTCTCTTCTAACACAAATCATACTCTTTCTTTAAACCCCAAAGCAAATTCTCCCACTCCCAGGAAGCTTCCTGGTCACTGTGGTCGCTGACTTTCCTCTGAATTCCAGCACTATGTTTTGACTCAACCATCCTTTGTTTGGGGTTTTGATGCATGTTTCTCTTCTCTCTCTAAATAAAAACACAAACCCTAGATTTGTGTAGAAAAACCAGTTAGGTGTTTTATATGGATGCTCAATATCTTTAAGCAAGTAAAATGTGAGCTCTACTCTGCTGAATAATTAGCATGTAATTGGTCACATCTCTACTCACTGAAGCAGAGTGAGTGGCTATCATGTAGAAATTGCATACACACTAGGCATATTTGATTTTGCCTGTGGAACTGGAGCAATCTTTCCCACTGTGTCAGTACTTTCCAGCTTCACTTTCATGCCAAAGAAAAAAATTTTGAATTGTTTTTTTGTGTCTTCAGAATTACAGGTAGCTGAACACTTGCTAGTATCAATTAATCCAACACGTGTGAATATATGCTACATTATACCAGCACCATGTCATACACTGCTAGATTAGTGTAAGGTAAAACAAAACAAAAGTAAACTAAACAAAAACCAAAAAAACCTTCCTTTTGCTAAAATACAAAATGCAATTTCTTTTTCCTGTCAGCTTTGACTTTTTTTTTTTTTAAGGTGTGAATCACTAATACAACATACACACTAGTTAATATTTTGGTAGCAAAAATCAAGGTTACATTTCAAAAATTTTAAAGACATTCTGAAAACTGGCAGTCTTAATTTTCTCACAAATATTTCAAGAGATCAATCATCTATTTTTATATTCTGGAATTTTGCTGTACACAGAGGGCCTCATTGCTTGAACTTTCTTTCTCTTTATACATAGAAATTTTAATAAAATATTCATAAGAAATTGTTGACTATAGAACTATGGCAATTCTCTTGAGTGATCCTGGGAGTTTTTCAGTCAATGAGCTCCATGCAGTTCTGGCAGCATGAGCTACGCTCCATAAATCAGTCTAAAACCATTTTATGCTGCTTTTAAAATTACTGCTATCAACAAAACCCATGAGCCTGAATTACTTAATCTATGCAGATGTTGTTAACTGCATTAATTATTTAATTCTGACAATAAAACAGCAGTTCCATTTGCCTTAATACAGACTATTCACATTACTAATTTTGGAAGGACATTTAATGAAATGACCACTAGATGGGAGTAGACAACTTTTTAAGCTACACAGCCCAGTATGAAAACGGTACTTGCTAAACTTAGATGTAAGGTAAATCTAGGTTACTGTATTGCATTTCTAACCAAACTCATGAAATACCTTTTGTTAACTAGTGTAGGTTACATTAAAATTGAATTACTTTCCTGGAGAACTGAATTGATTTGAACGACCTTTCTTCTCCATTGCCAGCATAGTCATCTTTACAAACGATATAGAAACTTTTTTTCTATCCTTTTAATGACATAAAATTTAATTTTATATTCCAGCTTGATAGTCACTAGTTTGGTGAATTAAATGGCTCTATTTGAAATATAGTTTTATTTTTTAAATAATCATATTAATTAGAAATTAACAAAAGGAGTTGCATCAATTATTGTCCTCTTTAGACTGCTGCTTAATTGATTACTTCATGCTCATTTGTTGAATATTAAGCTTCTCCAATCAGACATGTGCATAAAGCAAAATGTTCTTTTTTTTCTTCACCAGGACATAGTGAGCCGTGGCAGGTCAATGAAATTATAATTGGTTCTAATTAGCACTCTTCAAGCTGTTAATTTTTTTTTTTAACCTGCATCTAAATCACACAGGAAAAAAGGTAAAAACTGTCTTAGGAAATGACAAAGATGCCCCAAATAGATGACTCTGAAAATTTGAGTGAACATCTCTAAAACTTGGATTCTATTTCTTCTTTCTTTCTATTATTATTATTATTATTATTTTATTTTTGGTATGTCTTTTGGGTGATTTCTGCAATGAAAGTTCATTTTAAATTGCAATTTTTTCCAAAGGAAAAACACATCATTTGCAACAGTCATGCTCCTTTTGTTATTGTTGTTATCGTTTATAGCTACACAGAGAACGAGGTCATTAACTTGAGGCAAATGTCACACTTTCTGCATAAGCTTTGAGCTGTCTTATTATGCTTTGTTTCAAGAAATGCTGGAAATCTCTCCGATTCAAGCTCCAGTTGTCTTCAGTGAGGTCTGCCACATATGTGGGATGAGCATAAAACTGATTATATTTTTTGTGCAATGCAAGTTGACATAAAAAAATCTAGATATCTATTTCTCATACATATGTCAAATATACAAAAATCTTTCAAATGATGTTCATACTTATAAATTAAAAACTTATTTTTTTAAACAAGGTTGAATTCTGTTTTTTAAATTTGAAATTTTCAATGTCAGAAGTTTGCAAACTGAATAGATATTATAATTGGAGGTGTTTTTCAGATTTATTTTCTCTATAATGTCAATATACTATAGCAATCACTTTTGAATCATCATTTATCTTTATAACATATTTTATTTCCAGTTATCTCATACAGTTTTGATTACAAATTTAGCGTCCACTAATGTCTTTGTTTAGAAAATTATTCATAAATTTAATTTCCTAGATTTTTTTTCTATTTGGTGCTTAAAATACAATTTTCCTATTTCAATTCTATTATCAGTTAGTATTTTAGTAAACTTACACAATCTACAGAATAACTATATTTGCACAAATATTAAATTTTATTTTAGTACTGATACCTTTTCTCAGATTAAATATTATATATTTTAGCCTATAGGAAAATACCAAAGACAAATGTCAAAATGTATTTCCATGGACAATTGCAGTAGATAAATCTATTCTCCCCTTAACTTGTACTAATATACCTGCCAAAGGATGAGCAAGACAATATAAGAAATGAGATTTTAGAAAAAAATTCTAATCAGATATAAATGTCTCCAGTATTTTACTTAAAAAGTTGAATTATGTGACATTTTTCACATTAAAATTAACAATTTGATTGTTTAAAATATTTTAAAGTAAACATTTTCAATCAGACACATGATATATAAATGCATGTTAAATCAGCTTAGACTATCAACTACATCTTTTTAAGATCTCATTTCATATGGTTTAAGAGCTTTAAAATGTCAGAAAATATATTTCAGAAAAACATTTAACACCATGAGACAAACTAAAGAAAATATCAAAGTAAAAACAGATCTGATTTAATGTTCTTGTTTAAATGACCCTAATGACATACTGGCAACAGAGAATACAACTTATAAGCCCGAATAAAATAATAAGAAAGTGAAAAAGATTACGATTAAATGATTTCTTCATGTTTTCTTGTTAAAATGTAAAAAAAGTCTTTTCTTTCAAAGTTACATTTATGTAACTTTTTAAATTTCACATTTTAAATTATCAATTTAAATTATTGAATTATTTGAATATTAGTAAGAATTGAATTTGTTTAATTTTCCAAATCAAATTGGAAAATTTTATTGAAAGATTTTGTCAAAGGTCTGCATAATTGGACAAGAGAAACTATATTCTGGGTTACTGTTTATTTTCTTATCATATGTAAGATCTTAGAAGGTATTAAAATATCTATTTTACGGTAGCATGCTTTTGGCACATATATGAAAGATTCCATGTTTTCCATTTAGCTTGTTGCTGATTTATTTCTTAGTTTCAAATACCAATGAGGCAAAAACTTAGTTTTAACATAGCTGAGAATTTCATAAAACATGTATCTTAATTTCTAGAAAGTCTTACACATTTATATAAAAATTGAGATGTCTTAATAGAAATCATCTATTTCTAAATCCAAGTTTTAATTTGTAGCCTCACAGTCAATCATAAAAAAAGGGCAAAAAATACCAAACTGGCCCTGCAGGGAACAATTGAGTGAGACCACACAAAATTTGGCTCTAGTTCCTATTGTTTTCAAATGTGTCCAGTTTAGAAAAATGTACTGGATACAGTCATCTTCAGTTTACATATATAAATTGTAAATGTAGTGAAGTAATATGTATGTGTACAAAATAGAACTAAAAATGAAACTAGGTATGAGAGCTTGTTTAATTTCAGTTTATAATTTGCTTACATTTTGTTTTCTTGAATTAAAGTTAAATGTTTTAATGCCTGGGAACAGATCACTTAAACCACAGGCAGGAGTTCAGGCTCCACCCTTTACCTGCTGTGAAACCATCTGCAAGCTCCTTAATCTTCTGAGTACCTCAGTTTCTCTATCAAAATGATGCAAGCACCACCTGTCCGTTCTGCCACTTTTTTTTTTAAATCACAGAAATGTTAGAGGAATTAATGAAACCAGTTTTGCAAAAACACATTCAGCCTTGGGGACTTGGAAGGGTAATGCTCTGAGGAATAATAAGATGATAATATCAAAGATAATGACTAAACAAAGAAACCAGAAGTATTTGCGAAAGGTTAACAGAACAACCAGTGTGTATGCAAAGAAAGAAAAATCACAGGGTATCTGGTTTGTCTGCATGCAGACCCAAAACCCTAGAGAATCCTCTCATGATTATCTGTTAATGCTGTCAGAGGATTATAAAACTTCAGTAACTAAATAGCTTAATTGTTACAAATATCATTGGCCAAGCTTAAAACGAATCTGTTTATTTCCTTTTAAATTATTAGCAAAATCTTATTATGAAAAGATAGAATAACACTATCTTTTGTTTTTGCTGTTGACCGTAGTTATGGCAAATTTTATATTCTATTTTGCCTCTTTCTTTTTAATGATAGTTATACAAATTTAGGAACTTGCACAAATCTATAAGCCAACCTACAAAGATTTCTGCTGTCTAGTTTATAAATCAGGATATTTATATAAGATTTGAGTTTTCAAAAGGTGTGTATAAATGAAAAATATAATGCAGCTGTTCTTATTTTAAAAATAGTTCTTTTAATAATTGTTAAATAACTTTTAATATTATTTAATAATTTTAAATAATATTTACTTTAAATATAAAACTATTTTAAGTCATAATTAACATATTTTACAAAAAAAATCATATTCAAATTATAGAATTTAGTGTGAATGAGAACATGGAGTACATTACAAAAATCAAAAACAGCCAAGGTAGAATAAAGCTGTGACTTCAACATTTGCAAAGAGAGTAGAACAAGCTTCTCTAAACAGGCTTATTTGATTTGGGAATTTTCCAAGCTTGCTTAACATAAACTACATTTTAATTCCAGAAAATCAGCCAGAGGGAATGGTTTTATAGTCGACACATAAGGTTTGAAATACTTGGACTTCCTGCAACTACAGGTTCAAATCCCAATAGTGCGCCATTCTTTGGTTGTGGCTGAGTTAAGTATCTTGCACGTGTATATACATGTGCGAGGGGATTTTTTACAGATGAAGCATCCAAAATGAGAGCATTGGTTGCACTGTGTGAAGATCCCAATGCAATTTTCCTAAGAACAGAGTGTGTGGCTCATGAATGACTGCAGCTTCTGGGAATCTTGCCAAAAACCTAGGGCAACAGAGAATGTGGCTTTGCTCTAAAGGAGATTAAACTTCCTATTTAAAAGCTCCCTCTACCCCACCATTGTGAGGGTTACACTCATTATTTTTTCCATGTTAGATGGTGAGTTAATACACATGCCTAAAATGCAATATCTTAATTCTCCTCTCGCTCCTTGTTTGACAGACTTGCTACCTCACACTACATCCAAGGTTCTTGATTTTTCATCAGTACCCACAAAATGCTATCACACGGAAATATTTGATGCACTGAATGGATAACCTTGTAAAAGGCAAAAAAAAGTGACCCATGGCAGCCCGGTTAGTAAGAATATATTAAAAAAATCTATATTTAGAATCTAAAAAAAGTCAGTTTTTCTGTGAATTTAGTTGCATATTTTCTAATTACATTCTGTGTGCCAGTTCAAAATATTACTATTTGTGGAAAAGATTAGGTAAAAGAACTTAAATGAATTAGCCATTGATGCAAATAGGAAGTTTACTTTCTATTGCATATAGGCCAGTAGAGTTTTATTTATATATTTGTGAATAATAGATTAGCAATATATATCTTCCTGGCTTATCATCTATTGAGTATTGATCAATATGTATTTATGTGGGAAATAGATATAGAAATATCTAATATTTCTGAAAATTTTCATTCATAGAGAGTGTGAAATATGGCATAATGAAAAACAAACAATGTTCTTGCTGCTGTTGTTTCCCATTAGGAAAAATCTTTATAGTTCAAAAAATATTACTGTTGCACTTTAATTTTAGTGTAATATTGTATGTTTTGACTGAATAAGTGTTGTGTAAACTACTTACTTACTTTTCAGCTATTTTAATGAAATTCTCTAAATCATTTATCTGTAAAATAATGCAATAATATCTCAATTCATAAAATTCTTATGACCAACTGACACAATGTATTTAAATGTGTTCTAAAAAATAAAAAAAAACTATTGAACTATAATATATATAATATATATTATTTTCTAATCCTAAGTGTTGTGTTAAAATTAGCAGTTTTTGAAAGCTGAAGAAAAGAAGATATAAAATACTCATACTAGTATACCAGATGAATAATTAAATTATAAAACACATCATACTTACTACAGTTAAAGTACATTTTGCATTGGAGACCTTTCTAAGAATTAGTGATGCTATTTGATTTTCCAACATGTTCAGTTTTGTTTTCTTTTAAAAATCATCTTTAGACAGTATTTCAGAAGCAGTTGTTTTATATCATCATTAAAAAATATTTGGTTTGAAATAGTAGCAAGATCAAGATATCTTATTGTGACAGACAGGGTGACAGTTTTTGTTTTGCCCCTTTCATATATATGTGAAAGGTTGAGGATATAATTTGTAGATGGCATAATTATCTACATAGAAAAAAATTAAACCAACTGATTTCTAATGAAGGATTATACTTACTGTTGTATTAAAAATATTAATAAAAAATTTAGTTTCATCTTTACAGCTGTCAGAAAAAAGCACTTAGATATTAACATGCCATTCTGAAAAAAAAATGCTTCATTCGAGAAAATATAAAGGCTAAATGAACTGAGATGTGTACCATATTCATAGATGAGAAGATTCTATTACATTTAAATGTGAATGATTCCCAACTGATTTATACATTTGATACACTTCACATCAAAATCCCACTCTTTAATTTGTAGATATTGTTAAGATGATACTGAAGTTTAAATGTGAGAGAAAATTTTAGAAATTTTCCAAGACATTACTGAGAAGAATAAGAAAGAATTGCCACAAGAGATATCATAAATTATTACATATCTGAGGTAAATAAGACAGTGGAATTGGTGTACAGCTAATAAAACATCAAGAACCAGAAGATAAAACCTAGGAACAGTCCACAAAAACGGAGTTTTGACTTAGCATGATTTACTTTGGTTTTATGTGAATCCATAAACTTTTAGTTAAATGATGCTGGCATTATTGGTTGCATTCACTTATAAGGATATAAATAAATCAGAAGGCTTACACTCTGTACAACAATCATCCTCAGGTGTATGAAATACTCTAATATTAAAGGAAAAATAATAAAAGTTAGAATGCCCTTCCTAATGCTTTCCTGATATTCACCCTAGAGGAAGCTATGTATCTGGAGATAAATACCAGAATGTAAATGGAAGCACTATTTGTCTTAGCCAAAAATAAGAATCAAATCAACTGTCCATCAACAGTAACACCCATAAATACATAATGAAATAAAATGGAATTCTAAACATCACTATAAATGAATAAATGATAGCTACAAAAATAATAAGATTGATACACAACAATGAGATATAAGGCACAAAAAAATTACAGAGAAATGTATAGATTTGATTTATATAAATTTATAAAATGTCAAAGACTAAATAATATATTATTAGGGAAAATTAACTTCAGTACAATAATAAATGAAGGAAAGGTAATAATATATCGGAAATTCAGCAGAGAAGTTACCTCCCTAAATAAAACAGGGTGGAATAAGGAAGGGTCGTGTAAGTCATTTCAAAGAAATAACAATATTTTATTTCTTATGTAGTATGGCAAGTAATGGGTACTAAAATTATTATTAGTCTACATAAATAAAAATAATATTTCAAATAATACAAATATTCTTTTGCCCTTTTCAATACTTAACAAATGTCTTTAATGCTGTGGGAAAAAAGGAAATATCAATTAGTCTCAGTTTGTTTGTTTTTTTTACTAAAACCATTTGATCAGATTGTCATAACTCCCATCAGACCAGCTCATTTATACTGTGGCAACATTTTAAGTGTATTCTGTTTTTGGGCTACATTTGAGTACATTCTTGCATTCTTTTTTTGACTTGGAAGCTAAACCTGTGAGATTGGATTTTGCTGATACATGATAAGAGGCAGCTATCATAAAATATTCATGACATTCATAGTTGAGATATTCTTAAATGCAACATTCAACAAATCATAAGGTATTCTTTCATCAGGACTTATGAAAGAAATTTCTCTTACCACTTAGTTTTTAAAAAATTAATTTTTCCTGAATAAATGTCTCTTAAATTAATGATGAAGACTGGAGGCTTCTTTGGACAACGTATAACTTCTCTGAATCTTTTTTTCTGCTTTTAAGGCCTCAGAGAGCCTATGTGTGACCCACCTTTGTCTACCAAGTAATAATTTATAATAAGGATTTTATATAGTTCCCATTATTTCACATTATCTTCCAGCATTTATCTTCTTTTTACTTCCTGAAATTGATATATTTTACTTCTGTTCCATGGTGCATGTATGCATGTATAAGCTTTCCTATAGTGTTTCATTAATGAATCAGAGGGTAAATACTGTCTCTAAATTTTTTTAATTATATATGTGTATAAAAAAGATTTTATTTATTTATTTTTGTGTAGAAGAACTGGGCTGTAGGCCAGAGGTGTGTGTGGTGGGGGTGAGGGGGTGAAAGACAGGAGCAGAACAGAGGCAAGAGCAGAACAGGCAGATTTACTGTAATATACTGCTAAGGGGAACAGTGGGTGAGACAGGAGAGGTCTCCTGTGCCATATGTGGTTAAACTCCCTGGCCAGGGATCAAACTCAGGCCATTGCAGCCTAAACCTAGGCCACTAGGAAGGTCCCATAAACTATATTTTAAAATTTGACTACCTTTATCACTGAAAATTTGAAACCTGAATTTTTGAGAATGCTTCCCTAGCCTAGATGGCATTGGCAAATTCACTTAAGTTTTAATATTGAATAATCAGGATATGGATAAAAATTGTCATTTATAAAAGATCATGTTAAAAACTCTTTATAGAAACATATTTATATATATACATACACATATATATGCAAATATATATTTCCTGTTTCAATAGTTCTCAAATCAACAAATATCAAGAAGTCTGTTTTGAAATGCTGTGAATATTAACATAAAGCATGCAGGCATACCCATTACAGGAAATAGGAGAGAAATAAATAAAAAATACCTTAGATTGAAAAAAAATAAACAAAAAACTCTATATCCCTTGATATTTAAATTGAGATATGTCAACTCAAATTAACTTGAAATTTTGACTGGGACCTGAAATCATGTTTGCAAAAATCAAAAAAATTTCTCAAACATTTTTGAAACTGACTTAATGACTTAAGACATTGACAAATTCATCAACATGTTTGTCCAGGGATGCATACCCAAATTCACTGTGAGTAGCATTGCATAAAGGCTAAAATTCAAAGTGGGCTCTTCCTTTCTTCAGCAATAATCAAGAGAATGTACACCTTCCTCCTGCTTCTGTTTTGAAAGGTGCTATCTAAAAGAACCACAATATCTGTTATCATGGTAAAGAAAATTAGAGCTCAACTTCACATACATAGACATACACATACTGTGCTTCCCTTTCCAGATTATCACCATTTCACCAGTAACATAGCAAGGAAAAGCTCCACCATATGTTAGAAGCAGAAAAAATGCCATGAATGACCTTATGTCCCATGTCCTGTGCATTTTCAAAATGCTTAGAAAAATAGCCTTTTTGCAATTTTTTAAATCAAAGGACTTTTCTCTTGTTCTCTCTCTCCAGGTTTCCTTCCTTTTCCTTTTTTATTTCATTATGCCATAAAGTCTTTTTTAATGGTTATACTCACTGTTGCAATTAATTTTGTATATAATTATCATGTTCTATTCTATAGCAAAAGCTATTTTAAGCATTTTTTTTTTGTGTGTGTGTACTAATGAGTGATATCAACCAATGGTTTGTATATTCTAATTATCTTTATAGGGCTTAGAGATTTTTATAATTGATTTCTGTCACATTATTTTCATTCTAGATATTTCACAAAATAAAGCAATCTTAGTTAAGCCTTCTGGAAACGATACAATAGATTTAAGACTGATCCTCAGCAGATGTCCCCAAAAGTTTTAGAAGTATGCACAGTGCTGCCAATGTGACATTTCTAGCCCAAACAGCATCAAGCTTCACCTTCCTGCATTTGTTTTCACACTCTCTGTAGTTATTATTTCAAAGAGAAATGAAAAAATATAAATTAGATATATATGTAAATATAGATGAATATAGATAGATATTATTTATTTTATCATTCTCTCTACCCACTAATAAACTTGAGATTTTTTATCTAAATACACTTGCATTCTTTGGATTTTTTTTTATTTGCTCATCATTTATTTATAGAAAATGTGTTATGTCCTATATACTCTTCAAAGTTTCATGAATGTATTAAGTGTGAAAAAGTTCTGACTACAGCTTGCATGTGATTGGAGGGAAAAACTAACTGCTTTCCATGTGCTGGCCACTGAGTTTTTTACATATCGTAATTTATCTAAATCTCAAATCAAACCTGTGAGTTAGATACTACGGCTTTATTTATAGAGCCACAAATTATTGTCTCTCTTCTATAAACTATGTACAGCTGCTATCTTTATTTCATTTACAGTGTAGGATACATATATATCTATCATTTATACTTGATATATTAGTATATAATATAGTAATATATTTAGTGTAAATTAATATATATTAAATATGGAATATATCTTATAAAATCAAAAGAATAGATGTAGAATATTGGTGAGATTTATCTTAGATAGGTTTTCTTGAAGAAATTTAAATTGAGATGAAAACAGAACAAATAACAGAGGTTATGTTAAGTATTCCAGAGAGTTTAGTATTTGTGAGGGCTTATTCCTCAAATACTGTGTCCAGAATAAAGTATACCATTTTATGATCAGTAGGTACTTTCTCATATATTTTTTTAATGGGGCAGAATAAAAATATAGGGGGATATCATATCTTGTTTGATATAAAGTCTTGTTTAATTAATAAGTGATATAGAACATGGATGAGTTGGAAACATTTTTATTTTTACAAGAAAATATTTGCTTTGGACACATGTGAACAACCCCAGCATTTGTTTCAGCTGAAAACATTTGTTTCAGCAGAAAATTTGGCTTTCATATTTGTATGTGAGCTTCCAAATTGGTTTCCAATTGCAGCAAAGTAAGCATTTGGTTGGTGGCATATAGGATAGCCAAATGCTTCTGCACATGTTTATAAAGGTCTGGTGGACTCTCTTGAGGTTGAAGCCCTCTTATTATACTTTTAGTAGCTGTCTGATTAATGATTAAACATAGCTGTGCAATTAGAATCACCAAAACTTTCATTTAAAGGAAAATGAAAATTTATAGACACTCACTGAAAGTCAAAAAGACCTCCATAGTCTTAATAAAGGGTATTTATGTTTTCCAGAGATTCCAAAACTTTTAAGAAGCTAGAAATCACCAATAAAATGAAGTGTGGCAAAACTAGGCTTTAGTATTTGTTATTAATTATAAAACAGTTTTATCTAATATCTCCTTGTTTCTCTTGCTATTTATTCAGATAAGATATTTAAGTTTTCATATGTTGAAAAGAAATCTAAAGTAAAATACTGAGAAATTCTGTAAAATTGCAGGTTGCTCCCAAATCTGTTCCCTGAATTTTTTTTATCATATGAATATTTTGTTAGACACGATAGTCCCTAGGCTGCCTTGTGACTAGTTATGGTTGTAAGACTAACTTACTGCTAAGATAGTATGAAAGAATTGATAACACTCCAACCTGCCCAGTATTACAGAAAATCTCTTGTCCTGGACGTTCTGTCTCTCTTTTTCCCTGCTCATAACCTGGAACAGGCAGGTGACAGCAATCCAGCATTTTCCAAGAAGCTGAGAACAATGACATAGGCAGTGGGGTCACAGTAGACTGGATTGTTAGATGAAAGAGAAGTCTTCCCTCTTCACAAAGACATTAAATTTGGGACTCTTTCTATAGAACAGTCTAGCACATACATTAACTATTACAGTAAGACCTGTTCAACAACAATACCAAGGTGGTAATTTTGAAATGATGGGAATTGTCTCTTTAGTAGTGAAGATTATTAGTTAAATATAATACATAATTAATAGTATCTGAAAGCATTAACATGTACCTTGAGTCAGTCCCTGCTATATAAGTAATTAAATCTCAGGGAAAATATATAAGTATATGAAGTTTCCAATCAAGATTCCCAACTGCATGAAAAATATTTAGCTTATAATAAGCTACAATGAAAATAAAATTGCCACATAATCATATCAGGAATATAGAAACCATTTTATCCAGAATATTAAAATAAAATAAAATACCATATAGGAAATTTAACCAAGGAAATTTTATAAAAATAAAATCAATAGGGAAATCAGATTTTATCTTAAATAGAACATGAAAATTGACAGATCATATCCTCAAGGATAAATTATCTTCCATAAGCAAGTAGTATAAAGTGAAAGCTAAAATATATCCAAAATGTCATTTTTGTATAGAAAATACTAAGGGTGGCTGAGATTCTTTTCTCTATTTGTATCTTCAATTTGTATTCCTTAAATATGAATGAATACCCTGAAAATAAACAACGATCGATCTTAAAACAACTCTATAATGTTGAAAGAAGCTGACGGAGTGACTCTGGGACATCAGGACTTGTAGTTCTTTGACTTTTCTTTGTTATGTCCCATATATCCTGGATGAGTGCTGGAAAGACTTCTCATCCCAAACTGCCAAAGGGCATAGAATACAAAAGAAAACAAAGGACAAGAAAAACAGAACAAAACAAAACAACACAATACACATACACACAAACGGAACAAACAAAACTGAAGAGAACTGTGATCTCTTTAATCAAGAAAGCATAAAATAGGAAGAACAGTAGGGATCTAAGGGAAGATCCATAGCTAGTGGATCTGTCTACTATCCCTGACTTCACATTTCTGTCAGTAGTAAGTATCTACCAGCAGTAGCAGCAGTAACAACAGAATCTGCAAGGATTAACATAGGCCTTCCTTAGGGCCCCTATCAGCTGTGGCTCAATGTGCTTTGAAGATCCATTCAACACATGTCCTACATCACTGGCAGAAGGTGGACACTGCCACGTGCAGATACAAGTGGAAGTGCCAACAGACTCTGTGTCACTCTATCTTCCACTCAATGGAGGAAAATCAGTTCCTGACAATTTAAAGTAGTGACAGAAATAGATACAGGCCAAGAATTTCATAGCCTCTAACCAGCGAGCAAAGGCAGTCCTTGTAGGGACTTCCCCTCTTAAGTCACCACCAGAAATATAAGGACTAGGAGAAATACTCCCCATGCTATAGTTCCAGTACTCCTCATCCAAGAAACTTAAGGATTCCAGGAAGCACTTTCACTTCTATTGACACAATCAGCAGGGGACCAGCAACCAGCCAGAGTTAAAGCAGAGTCAGAAGAACAAAGTAGACAAAGCCTTAGAAAGTTTCAGAAAACAAAATTGTCACTGGAATTACAGTCCACAAATTTGGCCAGAACCTAAATTATTAAACCTCAACAGGGTTGCTGCCTGCTAAAAAGCTAGATTTAAATATAATCAAGATTTCAAATGTCTAGGACATAGTAAAAAAAACATTCATTATACTAAAGACCTGGAGAATCACATTTTGAGTTTAAAAATACCATCAACTTATTCCAGGGAAATCAGATGTTGGATTACCTGACAAAGATTTCAAAGCAGCCATTATATAAATACTTCAACAAACAATTACAAATTCTTCTGAAACAAATGAAAAATAGAAATGTCAGCAGATAAATAGACGTTGTAAAAACAGAGACAAACTGAAGTTAGAGAACTGAAAATCTCAATAACCAAAATTATAAACTTGCTTGATGAACTCAATAGTAGAGCTGAGATGACAAATGGTAGAATCAATAAATTTGTTATCAATAGAATTTACGCAACTGAAATACATAATCTAGATTGATTAAAAATTTTGTTCATAGCCTTAAGATGTTATGGTACAAAGCAAAATATCAAACTTCTGTAATAATGGAATTCAAGGATAAAGGAGAATGAATGTGAAATTAAAAAAGCTTTCAAAAGAATAATCACTAAAAATTATTTGGTGATAAGTTTACAGGTCCAAGTAGTTGCGTAAATCCAGTATACAATAAACCTTAACAAATCTACCCCTCAACTCATGATACTTAAACATCTGAAAACAAAAGACAAAAAGGAATATTGTTTCTCTCCATGTCTTTTAAAAATCATATTAGGTGGTTGAAGCAAAAATTATGTGATGGTATTCAATGTTTACAGAGGAAAAAACAGACAACTAAATTGAAAAAGGTGGTGAAATGGGACTTAAATAGAACTAAGGTTTTCATACTTCACTTGAAGTGATAAAATGCCAGTGATGGTCATGATAAAATCCTAGGAAAGACTAACAAAAGAAAAAGACTCAAACTACCAATATCGGAAAGGATACAAAGGATACCATTGCAGATCCTGCTGTTACTCAAATATTAATAAGGAAATTCTATGCATAATTTAATAACAGATTCAACAGCTTAGAAGAATTGATTCCTCAGAGGCATCAACATACTAAAACTCAAGATGAAATTGGAAAATCATATAATCATTTAAAAATTTTGAATTTCTCATTAAAACATTCCCTAGAAAGAAATCTCCAGCTCCGTAGTCTACACTGTTGACTTTTACAAAACATTTAAAGAATTGACACCAAATTTACACAGAAAATAGATGACAAGGGAATACATTCAAATTCACTTCATGAGACAAGTAGTAGTCTCAGAGTATAATACCTTGACACCAAACCAGAAGGAGTACAATAAAAAAATAAAAGATAAAAGGAAAAAGGGAGAATAAAGACAAAAGTCTCATTCTTTCATGAATGTAGACCACAAAATTCCTAAAGAAATATTAGCAAGTCAAATCCAGCAAAGTATAGAAATAATTTTATACCGTGATTAAGAATTCTACACTATTTGACAAAAGGAATTTTTTTTCACACCTGCAAACCTGGTTTGCCAACTGAAATTTAACCAACATAACCCATCACAACATTAGGATAAAGATGATAAAAACATTTATTTTAAATGACACAGAAAAACATGAGAAACTAATTATGACAAAACCCCTCATCAACTAGGAATATAAAGGAGCTTCTTCAGCTTGATAAAGAGTATTTGTAAAACATCAACAACTAACATTATACTTAATAATGAAAGAATGAATATTTTCCTTTCATGACCAGAAACCAGGAGGGGATGTCAGCTCTTACCATTCTTATTTTAAATCTGGAATTTCTGGACAAAAAAAAAAGGGAGGGGGACAAAAGACATGCATATTAGAAAGGAAGAAGTAAAACCATGCCTATTTACAGATGATAATATTATTAATGAAATATTTACTAAGAGTTTTGCAAGATTTTTTGTAGACATATTTAAGCTTATTCTAATATTCATATGGAAGCTCAAATCCATATAATAGCTAAGAGAATCATGAAAGAAAAAAGTGAGTGGGAGAAATCACCCTACCTACTATACAGACTTACTAAACAACCATAATGATCAGACAGAGAGATAGACACATTAATTAAAGTGATAGAACAGAGAACCAGAATAGATCTACACAAATATTCTCACTTGATTTTCAACAAAGATTTAAAAGCAAATCAATTGAAAAAAGATAGGGTTTTTTTTTGTTGTTGTTTAATGAAATAAACTTATAAAATGAGACTTATTTTTTATTTTATACTCTGTAGTTAAAAATTAAGATAACACTACTTTAGACAGTATTAACAAAATATATATTATGATTTAATGCATCCAAGATGTTGCATTAGCTATGTTGAATGAGCTGTCTAAATTTAGTGCAAATCAACTATTTTTGATGTAAGAGTAAATAAAACTATATGAAAAAAAGTCTTTTCACTAATTGTGCTAAAATAGTTTGACATACAGAGGCAAAAATATGAACCTCAAACTAATTCACAAACCTCATATAAAAATTTATTCTTAGATTTATATATATATATATAAGTTAATATAAAACTTTAAAAAATTAACATGATAAAATATTTTCTTTTTTTTTATTTTTTTTTAAAGATTTATTTTTTATTTATACATACAAGCTGGGGCACAGGCCAGAGGCGTGGGGCGGCGAGAGGGTTCACCAGAGACAGAGTGGGGAGCAGAACAGGCAGATCAGAAATACACTGCTGAGGGGAGCAGCGGGCGAGGCAGGAGAGGTCTGCCGCACCATGTGGGAATCTCCCCGGCCGGGTGTCGAACCCGCGTCGCCGCTGCCGACAGCTCCACAGCACAGCGCTTAACCGCTGCGCCACCGGGGAGGCCCCTGATAAAATATTTTCAATGTAGGTTTAGGCAACAAGTTTATAGTTTTGACATCAAAATAATAACCCTGAAAATGATAAGTGGATAAGAAAGAGCTTATTAAAATTAAAGACTTTTATTCTTCAAAAAATAAATCCTGTTAATTGATGAAATGGAAAGCTGCAAATAGAGAAAAAATTCACAAATTGCATATCTGCAAAGGACTCATGTCTAAGTTACATAATGAAAACACAAAATTCAAAAGTAAAGATAGTTAAACCAGAAACAAGCCCCTAGACCAAATCAATCCAGTTTAAAATTGGGTAAATGACACAGACTTGCATTTAACCAGAGAGGACATGCAGGTAGCAAATACACATAAGGTCATTGGAACCCATCAGTAATCAGTAATCAATATCCTTAGCCATCAGGTAAATGCTAATTAAAGCACAATAAGTGCAACTACATCAGAATGGTTAAAATAAAAAATGGTAACAACATCAAATGCTGGCGATGACGTGGTAACACTGAATTGCTCATACATTGCTTTCGGATATGTAAAATGGTCCAGTTACTGTGTAAACCAGTTTACTGTAAACTACCATATGGTCCAGCAATTACATTGTTGGGCTTTTATTTAAGAGAAACAAGAACTCTATGTTCACACAAACCTATACATAAATGCTCATAGCAGCTTTATTTATAATAGTCAGAAACTGGAAACAACCCAGATGTCCATCAAATGTGCAAATGTTTAAAAAAAGTGTGGTATATGCACAGAATAGCCCATGTAAGGCTACACTGAAATATAAAGGAATGGACCATTCCTTTATGAACTGTAGAACATTTTGGTTGAATTTCCAAGGAACTGTGCTGTGTATAAAAAGCTAATACAAAAGGTCACATGCAGTTTGGTTTAATTATAAAATATCCCTGTGATGATAAAATTATAAAAATGAAGAACAGATTAATGGTTGTGAAGGGTAGGGAAAGAAAGTGTCGAGCAAAGATGATATAGCTATAAAAAAGCAAGAGGAGGATCCTTGTGATGATGAAAATACCCTGAATCTTCAAAGTGTCCATGACAATGTCCTGGTATGACATTGTACTAATTTTATATTATATTGCAAGACCTTACCATTGGCGAAAACTGGGTAAGATTCATGAGGTATCTCTATATAATTCCTTGTAAGTACAAATGACAATGACTGTGATAATTACTTAAATTAAAAAGTTTAATTTTTAAAACTTTTAAAGACAAAAGTAAAGATTATTTTTCCAGTTATATCCTCGAGGAAAACAAATTATACTTAGATTACTTTTCTGAAGTTATTCATCTCATATATATCTGAATGGGGACTAACACAGATTTTCTTAGATGTAGTCCAGTATTCCTTTCTTTGAATCAGTCAGTGTCAACATTGAAATCCAGTGTATCAGGTCTAAAATTAAGAACCAGTGTATTTGCTGCCTTTAATGGGTTTGGGTTTATGGGGGTGCTCAAAATGCCTAGCCACAAATTCTCCTCATTCTTCTCCTGTGGATAAGGTCCTGTAGCCAACAACGCTTCTTATCAAATAGACCAGGTCCAATTCCTGCTTATCTTGAGTAGCAGGTTTTGGTTCCTTGCCAACCTGCAGAACCATTGAAACAAGTGATTAATAGTCTCCAGCAGGAACCACATGTGGCCCTCTGTGGCTCTACAGGTGCCTCCCCAATCCCGCCACACTAATAATAAAGTTAGTAGAGTAAATTTTACTATGGTGAGACTTAATCATATCCGTGAATTACCTAAAGAATTTGTTGTACGGCAATCGTGAATATATTGAAAAGGTTTTAACTACTAAGTTCATTATAGCCTTTGCATGTCTGAGTCCCCCAGAAGATATATACTACTGGAATTCAAATGAAAACATATTATCATCATTTCATGAAACACGAAGAGTTAACAGTACAATTCTGCTAAGCAGTAGGTAGTGATACTTAAAAAGAAAAAAAAAAACAAAACTCTAAAATACCATAAGGCATGGAATTTTGAAGTTGTATCCAGAACCAGAACTGTTTTTATAAAAAGGATATTACAATGATAAGCAGTTTAGTAATGGCACTTGATTTGTAACTTACAGTGGTTTCTCCATACATTTTGTAATACATAGTTTTTCTTATATCATCTGGTTTATAACTTAAAATTTGAATGAATAATACTTAGTGAAAAGTATTAATGCATTTCTCATTTAAAATTAGATGATTGTTCTGCAAACTGAGTGGAAGTGCTATGGAAAATAACTGCTTTAAACTAATTCATAGTGACTGTGTAAAATCTTATGCTATAGATTTTTCAAGTAATATTGAATTTAATACAATGGATTGAAAAGAATTCTAACGTCCTTGGTGAAATAAAGTTGTAATAATTCCACCATCTTATGCAAATTTAGTTTGTGATAAGCAAATGATAAGTAGAACAATTTTCACTTGTGCAACAGGAAATAAATGCAGATTTGAAGGAAAATAAGCCACATGTAATGTGAAAATGACTAAATTGTTTGCAAATATAGTTCTAGGTGTTTTGAACAGCTGAAACTACTCGAAATGTTTTAAAAATAAAATTAGCACCTAATATATGGACATTTGTCTCAGAGGGAATATTTAATGTAAACTACACTGAAATTTACTCAAAATCTGTCCAATTTTGTGTTTATGATATTCTGAGATATGAAATTGAGAAGTACCAATTTTTCCCTGCCTACCTTCTGGCAAATTTTGTGTTATTAACTTCTTACTTGACTACTTGTTACCTTTTTAGAACAAAGTAGGAGAGAGCTGTCAAGAAATATTTATAGTTATTTAGAGGTCCTTCAGTTTAATGACAATTTTTTTCAATAGATGAAATAAATACATTAATGAGCTGGAATATTGTTTTTCTCTTAATACCATTCTTCTAACATTTCTGTGCACAATTTAAACATCAGACAACTCTACAATCAGCCACTGGTCTAGTTTCTGAGGGCAGAAAAGTAAGAAACAATAGCAGCAAGTAAATTAAGGGGGGTGGTGGGAGGTTACAAATATATAGAAGCTTCAATGATCCATATTTGAGAAAAATGTAGTTACAAAACACTGGTGATGGGCAACTTGAAAAATATACAAACCTTTATATATGTTTCTAAGATTCAGATGTGTTAAAGTTATCTTAAATCTTGAAAACACTGGTTCTCAAATATTTAAAATATAATTGAAATTGTAAGCCACAGTTACCTTAATACAAAAAAATAGTTCTGACTCATATTTTGTTTAGTTGACCATTTCACCCAATGATATTGTTACAGAGTATAATCTCCATAAAAAGGGGAGGTTCCATGTTCCCTCCCCCACCTAATGAAGGGTGGAACTGAGCTGTGAGGAAAAGACTTAGACTTGGAAGAAAAAACGGACAGGAGGGGAGATATGTCGAGCAGAGAGACAGGTGAAGGAGTCATGCCTGTTCTTAGCTTTGGACTTGCACCAGGGACCTGGAGGATTGGATAGAGACATGTGGAGTGCAAACATAAAGAGATACTTAGAAGAGAAATGAGTGAGAAAACCAAGGAGAAGTTGAGAATAGCAGTCATTACCTTAGTTTGTGCTTTGGAAAACTATTTCCTTACTTCTCTTTTCTATGCACACTAATCCTATTAAAGTTCTTTCACTAAGAATTTGTCTTTAGGTGGCAGATGATAGTATTCCTTGAGAGCATGCAAGTTTGGGGGTTCCCAGAGTAGCCTTCTGATTAGCAATTAACTAAGTTTGGGTGGATTAGAAAATCAATTCTGTGGACTTCTGAGGTTTTCATCAGAAATATCAAGAACTTGCTGTATTTCCAATCAGGAAATGAGTTTTATAGTTCAGCAGTTACATAGTTAATTGTATAAGCTGGTTGTGTAAGGGGAACAAAAATAGTCCCCTGCAAAATTTTTTGGGGGGCAAAATGTTTATCATGGGAATGGGCGGAAACTACTTTTGATATTTATCTGAAAACTTCTCTCTGTGAGGGCCTCTTCAAGGGAAATCTAATCTCCTTATCTCTTTTCAATGGAGAAAGCAGAATTTAAAATCCGTTTACCTTCCTTTTCCTGTAAAACACTTTAACTGATTTTTCCTTTTCTTAGTCTAACCTCCCTAGTTTTAACTAAGCTATTTAAGATTGTTTCTAATGCCAAGTAGGTGAGTTACTCACTCATGCTGGGCCTCTGTCCTGTATACAGAAGGTTTACATGTTGTGATTCAACTTCTATATGGCTTTCTCTCTTATCGATCTGTCTGATGATTGTTTGATTATATGCTAGCCTAGAAGAACACAGAGGAGTATGGAATGATTTTCTTAGCACTCTGATAGAATAACTACATATAGAATCACATTCCCAGGCATTCAAGTTGTGATATATTTGTAATGGAATTAAAATTAGATGAAATAATAAAGTGAGAGAAATTTTATTTGGTATGCATGACAATTATTAATTATCCAGAACTTATACCTTAAGGTTACCTAGCAAATAAACCAATAAGCTCACCATATTAGTATGAAGAGCAAAAGGAAAAAATACAGTAACATAAAAGCCCAAATCACAATTTAATTCAAGTATATATATAAATGATTAAATCTCAACTTGGCTCCTTCCTTTCTTGATATTGAGTGTACTTTGAAACATCAGTATAAGAGGAACAATGATGAACAACCTGAGTCAGTGTGTGGGTGATGCTCATAGCCACCTTGGTGCTGAAAGAAGAAGCTTTCTAGACTCCACCTCTGACTTTTTGAAAAGGGGCTACTGGAACTAAGGGTGGAACAGAGCTGACATGAGGTCAGCTTTAAAAAGACTGAGCACAGGAAGGCCCCGCCTTCTGGCTGATTTCCAGTTGCACCCTGGTCTCTGCTCAGTGGATGCTACCTCGGGTTAGGACAGATGACATGTGGCCACATGCCAGCCGATGCATTTTCGTCTCCTCTTTCATCGCTTTCCCTTTTCTCATCCCATATGTAAATAAATCCTTTTATATTCCTTTTTCCTGCTCTCTCTCTATGTATCTACTTTTGGATCATATCCTGTATTTTAAATCAATCGGTGAGGATTCACAACTTGGTCATCCCTTTTTCTCCCAGGTTTGCCCTGTAACATCAATATTTGTTAAATAATGAGTATTTTGGCATTAATCTTTCTTAAATTTGAAAATACTTTACACTTAAATTTATATAAACCTTAATCTTCCCTAGAAATTTTTTAAAAAAATTGATGAAGTAAAGGTAAATTGATGGGATTAGCAACAGAATTTTGATTGTTTCTTCTCCTCCCGGAGAAGAGAGTTAATTCAAAAGATTAATTGTTATGCTTCAATATCTGCTGCCACTTCTTGATTAGTAATAGGATTTTGAGTTAGTTGACAATGTTGCAGAATAAATATCATATATCCGAGTCTTCGTTTTAGGTAACAATGACCATGAGACTGAGGAAACTTCTGGCAATTCTCTTTAAGAAGAACATTGAGAACCCTTTGTCCTTTCCTTATCCTGTCCTTCTCCCGATGTTTAAAAAGTTCAGGTCAGGGAAATTCTATATTGAATCTTAAAGATGAAGGGCAAAGGGGCCTCATTGGTGGTGTAGGGGTCAAGTCTTATCACTATCAAACTCCCACCAGCACATCTGCCTGTTCTGCTTCCCACTGTCTCTGGTGAATCCTCTTACCCCCACACTCTCACCTCACCTCTGGCCTATACCCCAGTTCTTGCATGCATAAATAAATAAAAATGATCTTTTTATGAAAAGAAGGTGAAGGAAAAACACTGATGTAGCACAAAATGTGTGGCAGCCTAGATTCTACACAATTGAAGAGTTAATGACACTCTATGATGGATTTCTACAAAAGAGAGGAAAGAAGTCCTAGTTTGTTCAAACTCTTTTAAGAATTCTTTTGCTCACAATTAAATTGAGTTCCAACTAATTCAAAATATTATGGCCTAGAAAATCCTATTTCTGGGAAAGGGAAATAGGTCTAAAATCTGTTTCTGGGAAGGGGATACAGGTTTAAAATATACATAATACAGGCAGATTTAACTTTGACATAAAGCAATACTGTTCATAATACATTAATATAAAATACTTTTATAATATTTTTATTCACATTATCTATCTCTTATTGTTAAGATTTTAGTGTTTATACTGGCATATTTTAACATAAAATATTGGCAAAGAAGAATACAACTTAATGATTTAAAAAGCATTTCTTTTATAGTATTGATATACATATATATAGAGAGAGTTGACATGCTATATATCTCATGAATGAAATTCTCAATACTCCTTAATTATAAGTACAAATATACACACATATACATATGTACTTATATAATATGTATGTATATTACACGTGTGTGTTACATACAGCAGACCATAATCTCAAAATCTTGTTAATCTCTATGTCAACATATTGTGAAACTTTATGAGACCTTCTGTTTGATCTAGGAGGCAAGAGAAGCAAAGTCATCTGCAGAGACTTACCTCAGAAGAGTCTCCACCTTGTATCTGGAGAAATCAGTGACCCACATTAATGACCAAGGAACAGGATAAAAAAAACATTAACAATAGATGCCAACCATCTGCATCTACACATTATATTCTTTAGAATCAGGGAAGTGAATTGGCTCCAGCATTCACTCTCTCTAGGCATGGATAGTATCAATATTTTTTAAATCAAGATAACAGGAATCAAAAGCTCTGGGCCTCTAGAATAAAACCAAAGGTCCCTTCAAATACCAAGGAAAGGTACATTTTTGACATCAATATCTATATAAATTAAACTCAAATTTGTGATAGCTGGAAATAAGTCTCACAGTGAACTCTAGTACTGCTTCCCGGGTTTGAGTACTCACTTAGATTATCTAGGAAACCCTTTGTTTATCATTGAGATTCTTATTTCAGCCAACATCTCAATGTGTAAAAGGTTTCTTAGCAAACCCATTTTAAAATGAAATAGTTTCTAAACATTTTTTAATGTTTATACTTTTTTTTCCCTATTTTGGTGATTTTGAGTTAGACAAGTAGTTTTTACACTGCATTTCTATATAAAGAGTATAAATAAACCTTTGGTGATATTATTTGCTTATAAAAATATTTAATCTTAGATTAATGGAATATATACTCTATTATAAAGACTTCGTAGTTTGTATATATTTTGGTGGAATATATTCATTCTATCATTTATATAACTTTAAAATTCTATATACCAGTTATTAAAGAGGAAGATTGGTCATGAACTGACCCATTGTGCCAATAGCTGTTAATTTGTTTTCCTCATCACTTTTTTTCTGGTCATAGTCTATTTAAATACTGTATGCAGAGTTCTTTCAGTAAGTATTATTAAAAGTAACTTTTACATGTCTAGTAATAGAATTAAATTATGTTTAATCTCTGCTCAATCTTGACACTCCATTTGTAATAAACTATAGAAAAACCCTAAGCTTAATATAAATTATTGTCAACTTTTTCAAATTGTTTATGACACAAAGTCACCTACAGATTAATAGAAAACATATCCAAATGGCTTTGGGATTTAAGTTGAATTAATGTTTCCAAATACATGGATTTGGGTATATAAGAGAGCATTTTCCCCACAGATTTTAATTATGTTTTTCATTATATGTGCACACAAAAACTTCTATGTGTACTCAACACTGAAATTATTTAAGCCATCTGTAAGAAGTTTTCACTCCCCGCCTTTCACCCATTGCGAGCAAGATCCCAGAAAGAACCACGGTCCCAACTTGTTTAGAAATTCTTTAATTTTCTTCATCTCTCTAAACTACAAGAGAGAGCTTCTCCATGTTGACTGTTCAGCAGAAGGCATCATTATTCACTGTCACAGTAGAATGCTTAGTCACTACCCAAATACCTTTATTCCATAATTATATACATTTATACCATGATTTAGATTTTTATTAAATTGATACTCAGATCAATTAATTATATACAGTATCTTCAACAATGCTAAGTAGTTTGTGATTATTTTTGTTTTCTTGCATGTCTTTGTTTGCTTTGATGTTAGTAATTGCCTTATCATTTGTCCCCCTTAGTTTTCTATGCACTTATCACTAATTCAATACCATGCCCTTAGCTGACTGGTTAAATTTTCCCTTAATATTTTCACAAATGTCAAGTGTTTTATCAATTTAATTTTCTTAATGAAATCTCAGTTAGAATTGTACCAATCTGTACTTTTTTTTTTCTTTTTTAACTTGGTATACAATTGTCATGCTGGAAACTTCTTTCACCCTTTCACCGGGGAAGCACACCATTAACACTTGACAGGGCAGGGCAATACAGGCACATTGGTCTATATCTCAACCCCTCTCTCTCCACACCCTCACTCCTGGAACAGACACAGAGAAGAAGCAAAGAAGTTATTTGTGCCCTGGGAATGAGCTAAGTATCATTTCAGGCAGGAAACTTCTTTTAATAGCCTACCTAGAATTGTACTATCAGCTGGAGTGTTTCCTTTCTTGGTGCCAAATGTGGAAGTTGATGTATTTTTAGAAGTCAGTTCATTGAGGTTTACTTTCAACTGTGTCTGGTGTCCCAAGACTAGAGATTTTTTTATTTCTCCCCACTTTTCCACAGGAATGAGAGAAGAGCAGTTACCTATTTCTCAGAGTGGTAAAGAGGATCTAAGGTTCTGCTTCTTAAACACATGTTATCCAGTTCTGTTTTTATATATATCTAAATCCTAAGTCTAGTATGTACCAATCATTTTGTAGTCTCTAAGTCTCGCATTTCTATTATCATCTTTGGACAATAATATGGTAATAGCAATATTATCTTACACATTTTTCTCTCTGCTCCAGCCATGGTGAATTTCTCTCAGTTTCCTAAATGTTTTTTTAAAGTTCATTTCAGTTTTCACACATAGATTTCATTCTGTTTAAATCTCTTCATCAAAATGTCATTCCCTCACTACCATCTAGCCAGTGAATACTTCTATACATAAGCATTATTCTCTTAGCTAACCATTCTGTGGGTCTGCAGACTATTCATGGCCTCTTACTGTATATTTCAATAATTCCAGGACACATCTTTGGTAGCATGGGACATGCTTATTACTCCGAAATTAATCATCTATAGTTACATGCTAGTTCTCTTTCTTCTGCATATTCCATATTACTATAGAGTCAAATACTATTAAAAATAAAGTAAGTGGCTATCTTCAGTTCTTTGCCTCATGAGTTTCACATTAGGCAGCTCACTGCATAAAAGCCAGTTTCCTTTAGTGCAAGAAACAGCATGAGAATGCCTAAGCAGTAGGATCTGGGAAACCATTTAGGAGGTTATTGAAATAATTATCAAGGCAGGTCTGAGGTGATTTATACCAGTGTAAGAGGGCACAAGGAAGCCCTAAGATGTGCTGTTCCTCTCAACTTAGGGCCCTTTGAGGCCGTCTAGCTGGACACAAACCAAGCCCGCCAGGTTGAGTTGTTGAATTTTGTTCACTGATATCCAGCACTGCCACAGCTGGAGTACATCCCACTGTGTAGTGCCTTGGCAAGAACCCCACCCCTGACATCATGAAGGGGCTGCTGGGAAGGACATGTAGCTAAGTGGTCATTTTGGAAGCCTGTAATAGAGAAGGCACATGGACTTTCTTTTGCTTTGGAGCTGCTGCAGAAGGCAGTCATGCAGCCAGCTGGTAGGGTGGCAGACCTTCACCCCCCCAACCTCAACAGTGAAGCCTCGGTCACACCCTGCCGCCCTGGTGGTAGCAAGAATTGGTAATACAGGCCCCAACTCCAGATTTGACAGTCCTTGCTGCACCCTGCTGCCTCCAATAACAGCAGCCCCAAGTCTTAGCATAGCTGTAAGTGGACCTTCTCCCTATACCTCGTTGATTTTTTTCCCTTTCATTTTACTGAAGATCCTTTTGTTTGCATTTATGATGGTGGGTGACCGACCCAGGGCCAGTGAGAAAGGTTCTGATCCAGTGAGTGTTTAGACCTTTTGCTCAGTAATATCAGGAGATAGCTGTGGAAGCTACAAAATTTTATTGAGCTCTAGGAAAAAAATTGAGAATGTATCATCACAACTTCTTGATGGATAAGATTTGGGAGTGAAAGAAGAAAACAGTAGTAATGAAGAAATGAGGTATAAAAACAATTTTTCTTATTTCACCACTTTATCCCTAACATCTAGAAAGTATTCAATAATATGAAGAAATGAAGAAATGTATAATTTGATCAAACTAACAAAATTAAACATGTGAAAGTATATCAAATGAAAGCAGACCTACATATTCTATAATAATCTACAAAGGAAAAAATGATCAGGTTAAAAATAGCATTTGGTGGTAAAGACTGCTATGTCAGAAAGTTTTCATAAGCAATTTTTCTGATGGGGATAGTGTAATGATAGGAACAGGTGATATGAATAATGTACATGAAGGCTTTATCACTGAAGAAAAGTGATAAAAGTAAATACCTTGAGAAGCAAAGTTTTTCAGATTTCAGAATAAACATATTTTAAAATACTTTCATAAATAAGGTTTGTTACTCTGGCCAGGATTTTGCAATTAATTCAACAGTTTAAATTTATATTGGAAAATTTACAAATTTGTGAAGCAATACTACAAGGAATGGTATGTGTATTACAGTGTAGATTAGTAAATTATATTATTTTGAATTATTATAATTTTTAGTGAAACAAATACCAGCTTGCTATCATAGATGATATACTAACTAGTTATTTGGGTCAACTTGGTTAGTCTAATTTACCGAACTACTTAATGAAACATCAATCTCAGAATTGCTGTAAAGGTATTTTGTAGATGTGGTTAATATCTAAAATTAACTTTAAGTCAGAGGAATTACCCTCTATAATGTGACTGGGCCTCATCTAAAAAGTTGAAAGCTTAAGAGCAAAACTGAGGTATCTGGAGAAAAAAAAAAATTCTGCCTCAAGACTGGTGCAGTCACTCTTACCAAAGCTTTTAGTCTGTCAGCCTGCCTGAAGGACTTTGGACTTACCATCTGCCACAATCATGTGAGTCAATTTCTTAAAGTAAATCTATATCTGTATAGATATAAATTTATAAATGATCTATCTGTATACTTATATCTATGTCAGTTATTGTGTTTCTTTATTTAAATTCGTTTTGATCAGTCGTGATTATGAAAAAAAAAGTACTAGGGGGTATTTGCCAGAAGCCTGCAATGAAATAGTAATCACAGGGCAGTTAAATTCAAACTGCTGATAAAATTGAGAAATTTTTAGCAAATTCTTGGTGAAATGTTGCCAACTCAAGCTCTAGAATCAAATAGGCTGTGTACAAATTCCGATCCTGCCAATTATAGGGGATCATGGGCAAGCTACTCACTTCTCGGAATTCCAATTTCCCATTTGCATAAAGACATTATTAATGATTCCTACTTCATAGAGTATTGCAAAGTTTTAATGAGGTCCTGGATGTAAAATATTACCACAGTGCCTTGAATATAGAGAAGTCAAAATAAATTTAGTGTTTTTGAATGGGGAATTATGCCATTTATAGATACAAGGGGAAATAGGAGGTGAAAATTTGGTTAAAAATATTTTGTTGACATCTGAAAGGAGAAAATAAATGAAAGAAAATTGCATGAAATTATTCTATTTCTAATTAATAATGATATGGTCATAGGAAAGAAAAAAAACTTTTAAAAATATAAATTATTCCTCAAATGAGGAAAACATCAAAATATAAGTTGTCTGGCAAATCAGTCACAATATAGAAACAGAAGGAGCAACAATGAATTTAGGAACTACTATCTAAAGAACTCTAAAGCAATAATAGAAAAAAAGATCAAATAAAGCATAAAAAGAACCTTTAGTTTTAGTTTACCTTGTTTTACTAGTATATATATACACATATATATAATTTTTTTAAAGGGTAGTAACATTTTTGTCAATAAAAATAACATGAAATGTAGTTTTCTTTCTAATGGGGTCATTCATTTTACTGAGAGTTTGTTACTCTTTTTCAGATCATCATTGGAAATGTGGGAGTGAGAATTTTGTAAGCTACCAAGTGCTAGTGGGGAGATAGGATGATGATCTTGTCTTGTATCAGGGATCAGGGTAAAATATACTATAGGAGATAGTGACACTAGAGCAGCAGATAAGCCCCATGAATGGTGCAGCTCCTGACAATGGAACCATAGGAAAAATAGGAAATACAGGATTGCTGCTGAACTTGCAAATCTTCTCCGCAAATATCACCTGAGGCTTTCGTTGCCTTAGATAGGGGAGTTGAGAATCAGTGGCGTAATACTGATATTTAGATTTGGCTACTAAAGATTTTCTCAGATTACAATCTTCTTCAAGGAATTATGAGATTCAGTATTTGAGAATTACAGTTAAGGTTTATAAAAGATTTTTCATAATGTAATTTGATTATAAAATAAATTCCTTCTTTTATTTTTCTCATAAATCTATTTTTTTCTGTTTTACATATAAACTGCCTGCTAAAATTATCTTACATTTCTTATGAAATCTATTTTCATATGTTTATTTTTATAATGAGATATAGAAAAGTGATTTATAATTGCAGAGTTGTTTCCTATAATGAATTTTGCTTATAAAACCAGTAATAGAATGATTACATGAATCAATTTTGTTTTCATTCTTTAAAAACAAAATCTTATTGAATATAGAACATAATTCCTGGAGTAGTTTCACACCTTGATGTATGTATGTATTCCACCTACCCACCACCAAAGTTCTATTAGCATCACATTGTAAACTTAACTCTCTCTACCCATCACACATATACCCCTTCTTCTTACTCTGTAACCATCAAATATTTTTTTACAGTGCTAAGAATTTGTTGATTTTTATCAGATTTTTGGTTATTTATATTGCATATGTGGCAAAATCATCTGATAATTGTCTACTTCAGACTTATTTCACTTAGCATGATCACTTCTAACTCCTCACTTTTATGCTAAAAGTAAGATTTCATCTTTTTAAAAAGCTGAGTAGTATTCCTTTGAATATATAAAATATTGAATGGTTTCACTCATAACAGGAATATAGGGGAACCAAATAAGAGACAGAGACATTCAGTGAGGGAGGGGGAAGATAAGGGCTCAAAACGGGGGAGAAAAGAGCACAAGGGACTATGGTGATGGTTCATGGGTGAATTGGTGGTGGATAACCTATGGAGAATAAACAATAATGTAAAAGATATAAATAATAATAAAAATATATATATTAAAAAACATAACTCATATATCCAGTCATTGGTTGATAGGCACTTCCATGTATGTGTTATTGTGAATAATGCTTCTATGAACACAGGAATACATATATCCTTTCTAATTAGTGGGTTTTTAATACTCTTTAGATAACTACCTAGGGTTGGTATTGCTAGTTCACATGGTATTTCCATTTTTAGGTTTTTAGGGAATCTCCATAAAGTCTTACATAGAGATTACACCAACTTACAATTCTATCAACAGTTTAAAGAAGTTGATTTTTTCCCACAACAACATTTGTTTCCAGTCTTTTTGACATATGACATTCTCAAAATTGTAGTTTTGATTTGCATTGTCCTAAAAACAAATGTTTTTGAGCATTTTTCATCTGTCTGTTGGCCATCTGTGTGTGTTCTTTGGAGAAATGTATATTCAGGTGTCTATTTGTTTTTTGATTGAGTTGTTTTGCTGTGGCTATTGAATTGTATGAGTTATTTATATATTTGGGGTATTAACTCCTTATGGAATATAGTACATGCAATATTCTTGTCCCAATAAGTAGGTTGCCATTTGGTTTTGGTAGTTTATTTCACTGTACAAAAGCTTTCCAGTTTGATGTAGTCCCACTTATTTATTTTGCTTTTGTTTGGATAAATCAGTTTTAAATCATACCTTAGAGATTTTGTTTATTTGCTTTTCCCCCCAAGTTGCTTTCACCAATCCTCCAAAGTCCTCAACTCTGAATGGTTCTACTAAAGAAAAAGAACTGTAATGACCACTAGCAGTTTGACACAAAACAAAAGCTATATTTTTTATATAGTTACATGAGTGCATTAGAAAAAATATTTTGTCCCTGCCCCTTTACAAAGTGTTATGAGGACTGCTGAGATGTAGAGAAAACCTAGAGTAATGATTTAAAACATTGAAGATAATTTTAGCCTACTCAGACCCCAACATCCTTACCAAGCTGCTGCCACTTTCCACCCCACACTCTCTCTCCTCACATTTGGTTGCAATGCCCCATGGCAGATGCTGCCACCACCTCCTTTTGCAGACCTACTTTGCTCATCTGTCCCTAACAGATTTTGTTGTGAATTTTTCCAAAGAAATAACCAGTAAGAGAATCCTAGCCACTTTAAGGACAATCTGAGTGTAGCATACTGGCTAGTACTTAAATTTCATCACAGTCTCAATCCTTCATTCTAGAGAGACAGAGGGCTTTGCAGAAAACCATAAAGCAAAACAAAACACATTCTGGAAGGGATATTTCACTAAACTAATCCTGGAGACAAATAGCACTGTTTGAATTCCCTTCAAAATTGCAATATAAGCAGCAGAGATTTGTTTCATCACACCAAGCAAACATTTTATCCAAAGGCAGAAGCATCCCAATTTTATCTTTATCTTTTCTTTTCCACAGTAGTCAGAAAAGATGTCAAAATTAAGGTTTCTGATATAAACCAATTTATGAATACCTGCATTTTGAAAAACAATAGGGGAATTATCCTATCATCTTAGAGACAGTTTATGGTCATCAACATTTTCTTGATTACTTATCTGCCAATAGGTTTATATCATTTAACTATTTCTATGACTATGCTGGGTAACAAACGATCCTCAAATTAGATTGGCTTATTCTGTTGCAAAGTGGAGGGGTTCCAGCTATGCATATATCATGGTAAAAATGGACAGTAATGAATGAATTGGGATTGCCTGCATGTTATATCCAGCTTTTATGATGTGAACAAACTTAAATTACTCATCAAAGAAATTATTTCTCCAAAGTTTTACAACATAAACTCTTGGTTTCAAAATGTTTCCATTCTAGGGCCTCCCTGGTGGCTCAGCGGTTAAGTGCTGCGCTGTGGAGCTGTTGGCAGCAGCGATGCGAGCTCGACGCCCGGCCAGGGAGAATCCCAGATTTTGCGGCAGACCTCTTCTGCCTCGCCCGCTGCTCCCCTCAGCAGTGTATTTCTGATCTGCCTGTTCTGCACCCCACTCTGTCTCTGGCGAAGCCTCTCACCGCTCCACACCTCTGTCCTGTACCCCAGCTGTATGTATAAATAAATAAATCTTTAAAAAAAATGTTTCCATTCTAGAGGAATTGTTAATGAAACTTAAGTATGACAATTGCAATTTTTAATAAAAGCAGTGTTCTACTTTAAAAAAGAACTCTAAATTTTATATCAAGAGGTCTGAATGTCTCCTTGAACTCCCAGGCAATATTGCGTAGTACTATTGCTTTATTTACATTTATGTAAAAATATACACAACAAACATCACTAACTAAAATAAGGAAGACTCCCCATGTTTCAATAATACCTTTGATATATATTTGATACATATAAAAGCAAAAATTTTACATATTAAAATTTGTGAAGATAGTGTGGTACTGTTCAATGATAATATCATAATTGCTCATCACTTTGAAGAAAGTGGTATATGAGCTATGGAATTCTAGGCTTGCCAATAATAATCTATTATGAAATATCTGAATACATCATTCCATGATAAATTATTAATAGAGTCATTACAACTATTTTTTTTTTTCTTAAATGGGGCAGAAAATTACAAGATGTAGAAATGTAGGCTTTCAAGATACAGAAATATGATTTCAAAGTAGTCAGGGAATTTAACCTGATATGAACATTAAATTGCATAGGACTAAATATGAAAAAAACACAAATTAATGAATAATGAAAAAAAAAAGGAGCTATTATATGGCGGTATTATAAGAATCATGCCTTAAACTTCACATTCCATAGAAGCCAATAACTATGTTTACATCTTTCTCATTTACTCCTATCACTGAATTAAGAGATAAATACTTATTGTAACAGTTTTAGCCCTACTTTACCAAAGATGATTTGTGAATCTGAGATTGTTAAGAATTACAGAAAAATAATTCAAATAAAGATAGTAATTTGGAAGTTAAGTTAGTCCTTACAACAGTGTTCAATAGAAAGAGAATTTACAGATAGTAGACATGGAAGTATTTTAAGGGAGAAAAGACATGACTTGTGGTAGACAGCATAAGGGAACAAATCTGTAAAGTGAGGCAGCTAAATATCAAGTCTTTGATATTGTAAGGATTGAAGGAGCAAAGGGACAAATGGTATGGCTGTTGCCCCATGAAAATTGGAAGCTAGTAGAAGTGATCGGAAGTAAAGTGCTCCTGGTGGGTAACAGGAATTGCAAAAAACACAATGCTAAAATAAACAGAGAGTACAGAAAAGGTCTTTGTACATATCATGCACCCAATCTTTAATCTCCTGCTTGTTTTCTTCATTGGTTAAACCTAACTGAAAACCAGTTAGCAAGAAAGTCCTAGTGTTGCAGTGTACAGAACTCTGACTTACAGAGTACAAATCAGGTCAGAGGGGGCTGAAGAATAGTTGTTGGGTGGGAATCCAGCATATACCTTCTTCTGCCAGAAGAATATTCCAGAATGATTACTGGAATAGGGAGACAATAATGGCTGAGGTCAGAAAGGACAACAAAGTCAGCTTACAATTACACAAACCAAACTAACAATAAACAGCAGGCAAGAACAGAGAATGAAGCAATGAAAGCAGAAATATTCATTTTCTATTAAGAACAACATATGCAGCAGCCTGGGACTCAACCAGAGAGATGAAAGCAAGTTGTGTTAATTCAACTGGGAGGAATCATATACAAAGAATAATTCTGATATTCAGGAGGTGAAACCTGGGATACATAATTGCCTTAGAAAATATAAATTAAATCTACATTAACTGGGCCTCCCTGGTGGCACAGTGGTTGAGTGCTGCGCTCTGTGGAGCTGTCGGCAGCGCGCTATGAGAGTTCGATGCCCAGCCAGGGAGAATCCCACATGGTGCGGCAGAGCTCTCCTGCCTCGCCCGCTGCTCCCCTCAGCAGTGTACTTCTGATCTGCCTGTTCTGCTCCCCACTCTGTCTCTGGTGAATCCTCTCGCCACCCCACGCCTCTGGCCTGTACCCCAGCCTGTATGTATAAATAAATAAATCTTTAAAAAATATAATAAATAAAAATAAATCTACATTAACTTATGAAGATGTTACAGTTGAATATACTAATATTTTTATTAAGACTCACAAAATGTTTAATCTGTTAATGCTTTTTTTGCTCATATCACATCTCTTGCATCAATGTAGATTGTATTTTTTATCAGGAGCCTTATCCCAAGCATTTATAAAGAAATCCAAGTATAATATATTTTTATATAAATACCAAGTATACATTTTCTTTGCTCTAGTTTAAACAGATAATATTCAGGAATTTTATATAACAAATTACATAGCACAGATTTTATTTTTTTATTTATAGCAGAGTACATGGCTATGACTCATTTTCTCATCTTGTTCAGAAATTTGAAATTAGAGCTTCCTTTTTACATCTCTCTGAACTTTGCAGTAATAGAGAAAAGATTAATATATATGAACTTAAACTATTTTGAATTGCCCTTTACTCTGGAGTTGTGTTTATTAACTCACATTCCTTTTTTGAGTGTGAAGATATTTTTGCTAAATTTATGGAGATCAAAGCTATTGTGCCAATTTTATCTTCTCTTGAAGAATTTAAAGCAGTGTTCTAAGTTGAGAAGAAACAGTGAAAATATTTTTTTAAAAGCTCAGTTTAAGAAATAGTAGCTTGAATCCCTTAAGCTTTTATATAATCTAGCTGGCAGTACAGTCTGCTGCTGAAATCCTTCCCACTATCTGTTATTGTAAATAAAATTTCACTGGAAGGTAACATGTTAATTCTCTTATACATTAACCATGGGTTACTCCAGAGAAACACCAATGGAAATAAGTTATTGCAACAGAGTTTTTATATCCCATAAGCCTATAATATTTTCTATTTAGTGAAGAAAGTGTGTCTACTTCTGGTACGAGTGTTATCTGGCACTGAAATTAAGAGCGTATACGTTTGCCTGTTAAATTTCTGTTATAACAATAGTGATATAGAATTTTCAGAAAGTATCTACTTGGTAAAATTATATTACTGACAGTGGAATTCACTATACACAAAACTTTTGGCAAAATAAAATCTTCCTTGTAAAAATATGTTAGGCCAGCAAATAATAGGCACTCTGTGGATTTTTATTTAATTGAATGCAATTATGTGCACATTTAAGAATTGCTCAGTAAATATATTTTTTGGTATGATGATATTAAATTATTTGATTAATATAGCTATAAATTCTTCATCTACCCCATAATATCCCTTCATATTAGGCCAGTATTTTTAGAAACCTATATATATTTAGCATTCTAACTCATAAAGAACAATTTTTAATTCTATGATTGAATATTAAATGAATCGAATATATCTATATAATTTTACATCTAGTGATTCCTACAGTATCGCAAAGACCATATGATAAATGAGGCTATTTTAGGCAAAGGTTATAAACCAAACCCATGTAGCAGCTCCTTTTTTCTAGCAAAATCTTTAGAAATGACTGATGCAACTAAATAAACAAATACAAACAAAATTCGGAAAATAAAAAGGAGAACTCTCTAACAGAAATGAAAGCTGATCAGAATACTCCTGCGACTGATGAAGAAAACCACAGCCAAAATATGTGTAGAAAACAAGGTGAGGGCAACACTAAAATGACCCATCCATGGAGGTGATGGTTAAAGAGCTAGGAGTGTGCCAAGAGATGACTCTCTAGTTCACTAGTAATAGGAATTTCTGAGCAAGATGCTTCATATACAAATTTGTACCACATTATGCACTTGGGTCAGGTAGTGATAACAGTTATTGCTTTTCTCTTCACGGTTAGTGTTAATGTTAACATGTAACCAAGGGAAACTCAGGATCTGCAAATTGTTAAAACGGATTCTTCCATTTGCCTGTACAAAGGCAAAGGAAGCAGACTCAGTGTGTGTATATATGTGTATACATATATAATATTTTATATATATAAATGCATATTTTATTGATGTGATGCTAGTTTAGAGCATTGTTTGTGTTTAGAAGTATAGAGTGTCCCCTTCAGGTCTTATTACCACACCACACCCACTACCAAAATATTCATAGTCCACCACCATGAACGAATTTTAACAGAATTAGTGTTCATAGAGAGAGAAGAAAGGATAATCCTAAAGATACTGAAAGTTACCTATATTCTCATGGACTAACGACCAACCAAACATGCTTTGTCTGAAGTGAGGCTACTCATCCTTGAAATTTTGTCACAAGTCTAAGTTACCTTCTGGTAGGTAATCATAAGAAGGGGTACACAGATCCCAGAGAGCTGGGACAGAAAGAGAAAATGCAAATTATACCACATCAAGATAATGGCTGTCATTTTCTGCCAAGGACAGGAGCAGCCTGCCCACTTCTTTCACCCATGTGTTTCTTCCAAGTATCTCTTCCAAGTCTCTACATGTGTCTACTTCAAGTTCCTCCTAGCAAATCCAGTGTACAAGTCAAAACCAGAAAAGCAAGAGAGCCCAAGCCTGCATGTGTTTAGTTATAAGTCAAGCACGACTGCTTAGATCCATCCCTTGTTACCAACAACCCCATCTTCCATTCAGGAAGTCAGATTCACAGCATATTGGAATTTGTAGTCTCTGGCTTTTGAGATCTATTTTGTGTAGAGATGGGGTTGAAGTCCATCAAAACATTGGGGTGTGGAGTTCATTCAGGACTTCATTCACATGCTGAAAAGTTTTCTTTCCTGTCCCTTCAACATTAATAAGAGTTTCGAGAGGACCAGGGGAAACTATTCATAACACTGGAAACACTTTACCTGGAAGACTGATGTCTTTCATTGTTTAATTTCTCTATACATATAAATAACAGATCTCCTAAAGCAAATACTGTCCAGTTCACATTTATATGCAAACTGTGCAAGCACACTTAGCAAAGTCCAACATTAAACAAGAATGAATATCATACACAAATACACACAGAGTGTATATATACATATATATATATATATAAAAAGACAAAGACACATGGCTGTATGTGAATATGTACATACACAAATAGCATATAATTGGAATTAAAAATGCTCTAAATAAAATACATGTACGAAATAAGTAATTTTAAATAGTGAAAGAAACATTGATTAGATCAGTTTACATATGTGTATATATATTTGTAAATATATATGATGTATATATTTGACATGCATATATATCATATAATGCACAATGTAAAGGGAAACCTATAACTCAAAAATAAACATGATGATAAATAAGAAGAAATAATTTATAATAAAGATAACTGAGAAAACAAATGAATATAGGATTTACACCTTTAAAATTCTCAGCAAGATGCTTTAAGGTACAGTACAGAATATATACAGCAAATTTCTTAAGATAACATAGAAATTAAATTTTTAATGATTCCAATTTTAAAAATGATAATAGTTATGGCTGAAAATGATATTTTTGATATGTTGTCTAAAATAACTGCTAGGAATGAATAGAGAGAGTAGATACAATCTTCAAAAGCTACGAATCTTTGCAAAATTTTCAAAAATAGCACACACATCTTCAAAGTTTCTAGTGAGAACCTAACCAACTGAATAAGAGAAATTAATAGTAATGATAATAAAAGAACAATGACAACAACAAAACAGTAGCAGTAACATCAACTATTGTGCAAAAGCATTAAGATTTAATAATGAAAAAAATTATCCTATCAAAGAGAATCAGATTTAGCTGCTATCACATCAACAAAACAAACAGCTCTACTAGTACAACTACTACAACTACTACTGTTATTAATGATAATACTAAAATCTAGCAATATTTTTAAATTTCTAAGAAAATCAATATTACAGCTAGGATTCTATAGCCAGTATGTTCTTACAGTGTCAGGGCAAAATACATATATTTTAAACAAAGTGAAAGGAATGAGACAATTTTACTCCTCAGATCGCCTATAAAAAAATCATTAGAGAATTTATTCCACTAATGTGCGCAACTAATATAAGAGGAAAATGGCAAATAAGTTGTGTGTATGACACAGGGCTGGGTGAAAGGCACCCCAGAATCCCCAACCTGCCTGCTCTTAATAGGTCCTGGCATCTGCCATATCAAGACAAATAAACTCTAGTATGTAAGACCTTTAACGGAAAGGAATGTCAATATAATTAGTGTGCAATACAGAAAAGGGAGAAAATAAAGTTTCCAAATCAAGTACCCAAAGTTACTCATCCTCTTATGAGTAAATGCCCAGCAAGGCCCTCAGTCCAGAAAGTCTGACACAAATCTAAACCACCTCCTAGTGGAGACACATAGGAAAGGAGCAAAAGGAACACAGCACATCTGGGACAGAAGGAGCAGGGGCAAAATCAAAATCAAGATAAAAGCCACTATTCTTAACCTCCCCACTGATCACTGATCTCTCACCCACAACTGTTTCAAACAGCCCAAGATCAAGAAGTATAGTTTCTTCACATGTCTCTCTGTAACATGTGCCTCCTCCAGGTCTCCAGCCATCCTGACTCTCCATCCTTCTTTCTTCCTCCTCTCCAGCTATCCTCCTCCCTGCTAAGTTCCACCTAGAATCCACCCTCCCTTGGGTGGGGCAGGGAACCTGGAACCTCCCCTTTTCCTGGGGACCATCCTGTTACATGCATAGCAAATGAAGCTAGTACAACTATTGCAGAAATATATATTAGGTATATTTTTATTAAAAATACATAATGATATGAAATGAAATCATAAATGATGTCTACATAGACAGTGGTAGGGAAAGGGTATCAGAAGAAAACTGAAAACATGCCTAGTTACTTAAAATTTTCATTCACTTTTCTGTTCTAATATCACCCCTCTGCAATGTTTGCTCCTGTTGTTCTACGTAAGACATCATTACTTGTCATGCTGCATTCCAATGCCATGCATTTTAAAAGTATTTCAGAAACAAATATCACTGCCTGACATTCAACATTTAGTATTTTATTATTAGTATCAATGGAAAATCTTATTAATTCCATAATAACAAAGATGTCTTTTTGCTTACTGCTATTTAGTGCACATCTAGAATAATTTTAAATAGATGATAGGTACTCAATATACATTTCTCGACTAAGTAAATAAAAGATCACCTTTTATAGTTTTATACAATACAACAAATTTTATGAGAATGGGTTAGTTTTAACTATTAATGTAGACAAATATCAAAGTGATATTGAATTAGTCCTCCCCAAAGGATCTGGTAGCTTTTCTCAAAATGTGCAGAGTAGGGGGTTCCCTGGTGGCGCAGCGGTTGAGCGCTGCACTGTGGAGCTGTCGGCAACGGGGGGACGACGCAAGTTCGACGCCCGGCCGGGGAGAATCCCACATGGTACGGCAGACCTCTCCTGCCTTGCCCACTGCTCCCCTCAGCAGTGTATTTCTGATCTGCCTGTTCCGCTCCCTGCTCTGGCTCTGGCGAACCCTCTCGCCGCCCCATGCCTCTGGCCTGTACCCCAGCTTGTATGTATAAATAAAAAAACTAAAAATAAATATTTAAAAAAAATGTGCAGAGTAGGTCTCTTGTCACATTGGTATGGGAACTAGAGGTCAATAAAGGCACCATGAACCTCAGGAGGTTTATTATCATTAAAGAATGTAATTGTTTTGTCTGACAGCGGTGAGGGCCCAGAAGGCTAGAAGTTTCTTCCCTTGCTCAAGTCTTTTGCCCCACCCTAAATGAAGAAGAGATCAATATGTCTAAGTATTGCCCTTTTCTTAATGAAAGAAACAATGTTTGTCTTCCCTTTTGTGACCTTGAAGAGTGTAGTTTGGGGTTTCACAAAATTCCAGGTTGGTTAGTAAACATATTCTATCTAAGAATCTATTATTTACTCTCAGAGTAAGAATGAGGTCACCATCCTGCTAGTCATTTGCATTCTTCCCCTCTTTGTCCATGATGCCCTAGCTCCTAAAACACAGGATAAACAATGCTGGTTTGCTCCATTATTCTTTAGAAATTATAACCATGTGATTTCTTCATATATATGTTATTGCTTTTCCTTTCCAACCCCTCTAATGCTACTTTGATTACCCAAGAAGAACTCCAAGTGGTAAGGGACAATTTATTCTGCACCCTGACAATATTAATTGGAATATCAAACCGTACTAGTTTAAACTGAATTATCCCAATTAATTCACTAAATAAATCATTATAACAAAACCAGACAAACAAAGGGAGTTTTTGGTCAATTGTGTATACAGACAGGGAGATCAAGAGAGAATAAAAAAAAGCATACAATTTCGGTCATATTCATGACCTAATCTGGGTTTAATTTAAAATGCAGGTATAGTTTAACACTTAAATGTTTAAAAGCACACGCTAGAGGGGCATGGTGCCCTGGTGGTGGGTATGCACAGTGATATACATCTGAGGAGGTGTGACCCCTAGTTTTATAAACCAATGTTCCTCAATAATAAAAAAATAGAAGCATATAATATACAATGACATCTACTCTGTTAATAAAGGAGTAGGCATGGGGCTCTCTGGTGGCACAAGGGGTTAAGTCTCAGGACTATGAAGCTATAGGCAGCTACTGCAGGATAAGTTTGATCCCCAGCCAGGGAGCTAACCCACATGGTGCAGCAGACGTCTCCTATCTTGCCCGTTGCTCCCCTCATCAGTGTATTTCAGTCAGTCTGACTGCTCTGTTCCCTACTCTGTCTCTGGTGAATCCTCTCACCTGCCCCCCACACCTCTGGCCTACACCCCAGCTCTTGTATCCATTAATAAATAAATCTTAAAAAAAAAGAAAAGGAGTAAACAAAACAATTATCTCAATGGACCACAAAAAGTGTTTAACAAATATATTTAAAATACCTTGAGAAAGAAGCCATTTTTAGGGCCTCCCTGGTGGTGCAGCAGTTGAGAGCTGCGCTGTGGAGCTATCGGCAGCACGCAATGCGAGTTTGATGCCCAGCCGGGGAGTCACACATGGTGTGGCAGACCTCTCCCACCTTGCCCATTGCTCCCCTCAGCAGTGTATTTCTGATCTGCTTGTTCTGCTCCCCACTCTGTCTCTGGTGAGCCCTCTCGCCGCCCCATGCCTCTGGCCTGTACCCCAGCTTGTATGTATAAATAAATAAATCTTTAAAAAAAAAAAAAGAAGCCATTTTTAAACAGGACAAAAACAAGTAATGAAGGAAAATATTAACATTAAAATATTAATTTCTAACTTAGCAATAAAGATTTCACTATAACCAAAGCATTATTATTAAGGTTAATGTACAAACAGATTATAGGAAGAAAATATTTTCAGCATACACATAAAAACACATAGTTGCAGGTCACTATGATGTTAGAACTATCATACAAGGTCCTAAAAATTATTTCAGAGAACCCTGTGATTCAGATGGCATACTGGGTGCAGTGCTGTGGTCTGAACTCCACTTCTGATATCTGGAGAGGAAGTGAGGTATGTGGGTTTGATGCAGGCTCAATGGGTATTACTGAATGTCGGTATCGGTTTCCCTTAGCCAATAAAAGGAAACAGAGTTTGAGGAGAAGGAAAGTAATTTAATTTGTTAACAGATTGAGAAGGGTAGCAGACTTATGTCTGAAAGGTCACTGCCCTGCTCTTTGGGGGGGTGAGGTATCTATACAAAGGAGGAAAAAACAAGGAGAGGGCAAGGGTTGGCGTGTCCTTTTGATGCAGGCATCTGCAGATTTCTGGGGAGATTGGCAAGGGTTGGCACCAGCTTGCTTTGTTAAGCCCTGGTGTTTAATATCCACATTATCTTCTTAGGAATGTTCTTTATTTTCCTTAGAATGTGAGAAGACAAGGTTGATAAAAAGGGAAGATATAAGAGATAGGTTACTTATCTGGTGGAGTAGGAAGAGAGACATGTCCTTTTACACTGTATTATGGGTACTAAAGCCCTCCAAAGACAGTGTCAAGTAGAGTAGAGGGCACTGTCAGTGAGTTCTTTACCTGTGCACACAACTGCAAGACCACTCAAATTAGGGAACAATAATAATGGGATTTAACAAAAAGGGGAACCAAAGAGGCACTAAGTCCGCAAGTGGCAGGCTATCTCATCCTAGAGTCCACAGTGTCCAGAAATCCCAAACAAAAGCAAGCTGCTCCTTCAAGAAGAAATAACCCACCAAGGATGGCCTGGTGAGCGTGGCAGCCTGGGCAAGCGGTGGATCCTAGTAACGGTGCTACCCCAGCCGGAGATGTTCACAGATGGGGCTGGTGAAACAATGCAGCAGCCCACAGCAACAGTGGAAAAGTTGGGATGAACAGCACAGGATGCTGGAACAGACAGCCAGAGTCGGTAGTGGCAAGAGACAGCAGATGATCCAATAAACAGCTCTTCCTGAGCCTTTGGCCCACACCAACAACAGCAGCTTAGTGAGATACTAGGCCTGGGGCCTTTGCTCTCTCTCTCCAGAGGACAACAGCAACAAACCCTAAGGCAAATTTAGCTGCCTGGTCACCTGCAAATCTCCTCAGCTTCTCTTTGGAGGTTGGCTGCAGGAAGCTGCTTCTTTCTTCAGAGGCCAAAAACAGAGTGACTCCAGTCTGGGTCTCTCCAAGTCTCCAAGCCTGGTTCTGGGAGAATGCAAGCATTTGGGGATAGTTTCTGTACTTCCTCATCTTTTCTTTTCAGACTCCCCAGCCTCCCATTGATACTTCCTGCCTAGACTATTCACTTTGGTTCTTTGAACTGCCCCCATGGCCGGATACTTATATGCACCAGCCTTAGGAGCAAGTAGGGAAAAATGCCACATTTTCCAAAGCTTCATAAAGTACCAGTCTTGCCCTGTAATGTAATCACAGAGCCCTGTAACAGGTTTACTCTTTTTCATTGGAACTGCTGCAAGCGGCAGCTGCCTCTGGTTGGCTGGTGGGCAGCAGGGCACTGTTGGCCTCTACGGGCAGGGAGTGACCCTGATCTCATTTGCTGCAAGCCTCTGCCACATCCCGCCTTCTCCTCAAGATTCAACTCTGCTTTGCACCATCAGTTGGTAATTAAATATCATATAATTATATGATATTTAATATAAATTGTTGTGTTTTTTTTTCCTCTTTTGCTGCACAAAGATCTTTTTCTTTGTATTTGTGATAGCAGGTGACAGGACCCAGAAACAGTGAGAGATGTTCTGACCTAGTGGCAGAATTTAGCTCCTTTTCCTGGTAACAGAACTACTTGATAAAAAGGCCAACATGAAAGTACAGAAAGGGAATTTTATTAGAAAAGTGGAAGACAGAAAAGAGTTACATGGAAATTGTATACACACAAAAAAATACATCAAATACAAAAAAAAATTGAATACAAAAAAATTTTTGCTGCTACTTCCTACAAATTGGAAAAAGAAGAATTAAAAATTGTAGTTCAAGAAAAAATATTCACAATGAAAATTTTTTAAAAAGCATGATTTAAATCAATCAGGACATAGCATCCAGGAATTATGAAATGGACTAACATATTAAGATATTTCAGATTAAATAAAGCTAGAGAATATATCCTCAGGTGAAGTACCCTATAAGAAATGGAAAGGAAGGAATATGATATCAAGTGTAAATTTGTAACAAAATAATAAAAACAACACGATAAATGAAAGCAACAAAAATGTAAGAAGATTAGGATAAATATAAAATGCATCTAAAAGTAATTTAAGGGATAACTACATAAAACAAAAATAGTAAGAATATAGTTTTGGGATTTTAATATAGAGAAAATAATGTATGAAAACTGTAGCATAACATATAGGAAGTGAAAATAGAAATTACGCTGTATATGAAGTAGTATAATAATATATGAAGGTAGAGATTTACAAGTTAAAGAACTATATTGGAGATGTAAATATCTATAACTTATATTATCACTAAGGGAAGAAGCTGTCACTTTATTCACTTGAAAATGAGGGCTGATTGGCATGTATCAAAATGCAAACAAATTCCACTGCAAATAGGCTGTCACAAGGAAAGCACATAGTTTTGGCAATAGGTTTGTGTATGTGTGTGCATATGTGTGTGTGTGTGCAGGGGAAGAGAAAAGGGACCTGGCTGAAAAATGATCTTACAGCACACAAACTAGAAAGTAACATTTAAAAAGTAAATCCTTATCCAACTTATATTCCTCTATTTCTATTGTATTTTTCATTTGTTGTTTCTGGAAGGTAATTGAAAAGATTCAAACCCTCCTGTTTATTACTTTATAGAGTTTTCCTCAAAGAGTAAACTTTAGACCTTTTCTGTCCACAGTATTTCAGGTCACCTGCAGTGTATTTGGAATATTATCTCTAACATTTTAGGGCTTTTGTTCTTCAGCATTCTGCTAAATCTTTGATATCTTTGGTATTTTTCAGAGTCTTGATGCTTTTTTTGTTTGTTTTTCATTACTGTTATATTCCATTTAACTGTAAACTTTTAAAGACAAAAAATGGCATATAGGCCATAAAGTAAGACTATGTAGATTATTGACATGTTACAGAAAAGAAACAAGACATTAAAGATCAGGCACCCACTTGTAACAGAATTGGGATAAGAACATTGGTCCAATTCAGCAATAGGCCACTATTTCATGCTTCCTACCCTAAATTGGATTGCTGCTAATTAACTATTACTCAAAATATATACTGATACATTAAACTTTTACCCAGAATATAATGCTTTTAAAATCTTCCTTTTTCTTTTTTATTTGAGAAGGGATAATATACTACTTTAAAGAAATATAAGACTAATGACATATCCTGGACATTTAAAACAATCTCTTTGAAATAAAATAGCATTTTATATTAGAATAATTTAAAATGTTTAGCTAAGCCTTTCCATGAAGGACTTGCGCTATGGATGGTGACTTGCTGAAGGGAAGGAGAGGGAGGAGGAAAAGGGGAGAGTGTCTGGGAAAAGTAGACACCTTAGTCAGCAGAAAGAACTGGGGGCCAGTCATCCATGGCCTATGGGGTCTCCAGGGAACAATGAAATTTCCTGAGGGACTTTTTAGCAAGAAAGTGCAGTCATGTGGATCCAGCCTGAGATGCGGCAAGTTCTGTGACTAGTGTGAGCAAAGAAAGCTCTTCCCTCAAATCCCACACAGTAAGAGATCAAAGAGACTTCAGGCAGAGGGCCTCCCTGGTGGCACAGCGGCTAAGCGCTGGACTGTGGAGCTGTTGGTAGCAGCAGCAACGTGATCAATGCCCGGCCAGGGAAATTCCCACATGGTACACAGACCGGTCCTGCCTTGCCCACTGGTCCCCTTAGCAGTGTATTTCCATCTATCTGCCTGTTTTGCTCCCCACTCTGTCTCTGGTGAACCCTCTTGCTGCCCCACTCCTCTGGCCTGTATCCCAGCTTGCATGCATAAATAAATAAATCTTAAAAAAAAAAGGGAGACTTCAGGCAGAGTCATGCCAAGCTTGATCATGGGCCCAAGAGCAGAGGGAAGGGCTGGTGAGAGAATACATGCCACTCCCTCAGAAAGTATCATGTGAGTGTGCTGTACTTCCCTTCCAGGTCCTTCAGCAAGGCGGCAGCTGTGGTGATTTAAGTGGCAGAGGTCAACAGAGGGCACTTGGGTTCCCCTTTCCTGCCAGGCCTAACTGAGACCTAGAGGGTAAACTCCACAGAAAAGACCCGACTCCTTCAACAAGAACTCAAATTTCATTGATCATGATCTATGGCAGACCGGAGCAGGAGGGAGGCAAGGTAGGGAGTTAGGATAACCAACACATGAACAGAGCTTGCTGTGGAGATAGAGGAGAGCAGGTGAAGGTGAAACTTCACTCCTTACCAAAACTGAGGCTGAGTATTTATTTATTTATTTATTTATTTATTTAAAAAATATATATTTTTATTGTTATTTATATCTTTTACATTTTGTATTCCCCTTGGGTAACCCACCACTAATTCACCGGTGATCCATCTCTGTGGTCCCTTGTGTCCTTTTCTACTCCATTTTGTGCCCTTATCCTCCCCTCCCCCACCCCCCAAGTGTCTCTCTCCTATTTCGTTTCCCTATAGTCCTGTTATAAGTGAAACCATTCGATATTTTTCTCTTTCTTTCTGGCTTGTTTCACTGAGCATGATCCCCTCTAATTCCATCCATGTTGCTGCAAATTGCATGTGTTTATCTTCTTTGAATGCTAAATAGTATTCCATTGTGTATATGCACCACATCTTCTTGATCCAATCATCTATTTTTGGACATCTGGGTTGTTTCCATAACTTTGCTATTGTGAACAGTGTCACAATGAACATACAGGTGCATGTATCCTTTTGGATTAGTGTTTTTGTGTCCTTTGGGTAGATTCCCAAAAGTGGTATTGCTGAGTCGTATGGAAGCTCCATGTTGAGCAGTTTGAGGAATGGCCATACAGCTTTCCATAGTGGTTGGACCAGTTCACATTGCCACCAGCAGTGTAGAAGAGTGCCTTTTACTCCACATCCTTTCCAGCATTTGTTATTGCCTATATGTTTAATATGTGCCATTCTCACAGGTGTGAGATGGTATCTCATTGTGGTTTTGATTTGCATTTCCTTGATTATAAGTGATGTTGAACATTTTTTCATGTATCTGTTGGCCATTTGCTTTTCTTCTTTGGAGAAGTGACTTTTGAGCTCTTCTGCCCATTTTTTGACGGGGTTATTGGCTTTGCTTTTGTTGAGTTGTGTGTGTTCCTTGTAAAGTTTTGTTATCAGTCCTTTATCAGATGTATTGTGTGCAAAGATCTTTTCCCAGTTGGTAGGGTGTCTGTTTTGGTTAATGTCTCTTTTGCTGTACAAAAGCTATTTATTTTGATGTAATCCCACCTGTTTATCTTGTCCTTCACATCCTTCACTTTGGGGGATGTGTCTTTAAAGATTTTGCTGAGATGTATGTCTTGTAGAGTTTTGCCTATATTTTCTTCTATAAATTTTTATGGTTTCAGGTCTTACGTCTAGGTCTTTTATCCATCTTGAGTTGGTTTTTGTGCAGGGTGTGAGGTAGTAGTCTAGCTTCATTTTTTTGCATGGGGCTGTCCAGTTTTCCCAGCACCATTTATTGAATAGACTGTCCTTGTTCCACTGCATTTTCTTTGCTCTTTTGTCAAAGATTAGTTGTTCATAGATATGCAACTTTAATTCTGGGTATTCTATTCGGTTCCATTGGTCTTTGTATCTGTTTTTGTTCCAGTACCATGCTGTTTTACTTATTACGGCTTTGTAGTATAGTTTGAAATCGGGGCATGAAATTCCTCCATTTTCTTTCTTTTATGTCAGGAGGGCTTTAGCTATGCGAGGTTTTTTGTGGTTCCATATGAATTTCATCAGTATTTGATCTATTTCTTTGAAGAATGTCATTGAGATTTTTATTGGAATAGCATTGAATCTGTAAATTGCTTTTGGTAGTATGGCCATTTTGATAATGTTAATCCTTCCAATCTATGAGCAGGGGATGTCTTTCCATTTTCTTGTGTCTTCTTGTATTTATTTCAACAGTGTTTTATAGTTTTCTTTGTATAAGTCTTTTACGTCTTTGGTTAGATTTATTCCCAGATATTTGATTTTTTTGGTTTTGATTTTGAAGGGGATGGATTTCTTAATTTTTTCTTCTTCATATTGGGTGTTTGCATATAGGAAGACTACAGATTTTTGTGCAATGATTTTGTATCCTGATACTTTACTGAACTGGTCTATAATTTTGAGTAGTTTTTCTACGGAGTTTTTAGGTTTTTGTATATATATATATATATATTATCATATCATCTGCAAACAGAGACTGTTTAATTTCTTCTTTTCCTATTTGGATTACTTGAATGTCTTTCTCTTGTCTTATTGCTCTGGCGAGGACTTCCAGTATTATATTGAAAAGCAGTGGTGAGAGTGGACATCCTTGCCTTGTTCCTGATCTTAGTGGAAAGGCCTTCAGCTTCTCACCATTGAGGATACTGGCTGTGGGTTTGTCATGTATGGCTTTTTTTTGTTAAGGTATGTTCCTTCTATCCTAAGGATTTCAAGGGCTTTTATCATAAATGGATGTTGCACTCTGTCAAATGCTTTCTCATCATCAATTGATATGGTCATATGGTCTTTATTTTTCTTTTTGTTGATATGTTGGATTACATTGATTGATTTTTCTATGTTGAACCATCCTTGTGTCCCTGGAATAAATCCCACTTGGTTGTGGTGTATTATCTTTTGGATGCATTGTTGGATCCTGTTGGCCAAGATTTTGTTAAATATTTTTGCATCAGTATTCATTAGGGAGATTGGTCTGTAGTTTTCTTTTTTTTGTATTGTCTTTGTCTGGTTTTGGTATTAGAGTAATATTTGCTTCATAGAATGTGTTTGGTAGTACTCCTTCCTTCTCGATTTTTTGAAAGAGTTTGTGAAATATAGGTACTATTTCGTTTTTGAATGTTTGGTAGAATTCATTCGTGAAACCATCTGGTCCTGGGCTTTTGTTTTTGGGGAGGTTTTTAATTACTGTTTCAATTTCACTACTTGTGATTGGTCTGTTTAGGTGTTCTATATTTTCTCTCTCTAGTTTTGGGTGATTGTATAGTTCTAGGAATTTGTCCATATCCTCTAGGTTGTTGTACTTGTTTCCGTACAGCTGTTTATAGTAATCTCTGATTATTTTTTTGATTTTTGCTGCATCCGCTGTGATTTCTCCTTTTTCATTTATGATCCTATTTATTTGTGTTTTCTCTCCTTTTTTTCTTTGTAAGCCTGGCTAGTGGTTTGTCTATTTTGTTCATTTTTTTAAAGAACCAGCTTTTGGTTTTGTTGATCTTCTGGATTGTTTTTTTTTTTTTT
>PVIJ01001452.1:0-40669 GCA_004024925.1 Scalopus aquaticus | reverse complement strand
TGTGTCCCAGACGTTCTGGAAAGTTGTGTCCTCGTTGTCGTTCAGTTCTAGATATTTTTTAATTTCTTCTTTGATCTCTTCGTTGATCCATTGGTTTTCCAGTAATGTGGGCTTCAGTCTCTATGAGGTAAGAGGGTTTCTTTTTTTCTTTTTATGGTTTATTTCCAGTTTGACTCCTCTATGATTGGAGAAGAAGGCTGGTACGATTTTGATCTTAGTGTATCTGTTGAGGTTTGTTTTATGGCCTAATATGTGATCAATCCTGGAGTATGTTCCATGTGCACTTGAGAAAAATGTGTATTCAATTTTTTGTGGGTGAAGTGATCGATAGATATCTGTTATTCCCATGTGGTCTGGGTCCTTATTTAGAGCTTTAATGTCCTTGGTTACTTTTTGTCTTCTTGATCTGTCCAGTAGAGAATGTGGAGTGTTGAATTCTCCTACTATGTATGCATTTTCTTTTAATGTCTGTTTTCAGGGATGATAATAATTGTCTGATATATTTTGGTGCTCCCTCATTTGGGGAGTATATGTTGATGAGTATTATATCCTCCTGTTTTATTGTCCCCTTTATCTTGATGTAGTGACCAGCTTTGTCTCTTTTTACCTTCTTAAGTTTGAAGTCTATTTTATTTGATATAAGTATAGCTGTTCCTGCCTTCTTTTTTTGGTCCGTTTGCTTGTAGGATTGTTTGCTACCCTTTAACTATTAATCTCTGTTTATCTTTTGCAATTAAATGTGTTTCCTGTTGGCAGCAGAAGGTTGGGTTCTGTTTTTTGATCCATTCTGCTATTCTGTGTCTTTTAATTGGTGTGTTTAGTCCATTAACATTTAGAGTTAATATTGCTATATTGTCATCCATATTTTTTGTTTGTTTGTTTGTTTACCCTTTTGTGATTCTAATTCTTACCTTATTCTGTGTTTCCTGGTCTTTCTTCTGTTGATTTTGTCTTCATGGCTTCTTCTAGTATTTTTTGGAGTGGGGATTTCATAGTGATGAATTTCTGTAGTTTCTGTTTGTCGGAGAAGGTCCATATTTTTTCTTCATAGAGGAAGGAGAGCTTTGCAGGGTAGAGTATTCTTGGTTTACATTTGTTGGCATGTAGTGTATTACATTTGTACCTCCATTCTCTTCTTGCCTATAGTGTTTCTTCAGAGAAATCTGATGTCAGCCTGATTGGCTTTCCTTTATAGGTTATTTGTTTCTTTGCCCTCGTCATTTTCAATATACTTTCCTTGTCTTGAATTCTTGATAGTTTTACTATCATATGTCTTGCTGTTTATTTTCTTTCGCTGTAATAATTTGGAGATCTTCTGGCTTCCTGTATGTCAATTTTTGTTTCCTTTTTCATGTTTGGGAAATTCTCTTCAATTATCTCCTTGAGAAGTTTCTCTGTTCCTTTGTTGCTCTCCTCTCCTGGGATTCCTATGATTCTGATGTTTCCTTTTTTCATGGTGTCAGATAGTTCGCGGAGCTTTTCCTCATTCTTTTTCCTTCATTGTTCTCTTTACTTTTCTGTCCTGATTCTTTCAATATCTTTATCTTCCAGAGTGCTTATTCTTCCCTGCATATCTTTTAATTCACTTTTCTGGCTTTCCCTGGAGTTCTTGTGCTCCTCTACTAATGTTTTTAAATCTTCCATGTCCTTCAATTTCTTCTTTATGGATTCATTCTCATTCTTCAGTTCTTTTAAATCTTTCAGTTCCTTCAATTTCTTCTTTATGTATTCATTCTCATTCTTCAGTTCTTTATTTATATTCCTCAGTTCTTTGTTCTTTTCATTTGATTCTATCATTTTTTTTTGTTATGGCTATTTTGAAGTCTTTATCTGTTAGGTAGATGTTATCTTTTATGTCCATATTAATGGGTTCTGGAGAGGGATTTTCTTTCTGTGGTGTACTTTTTTGAGGGTCATTTGTGACTTTTTTCCTTCCTGTTGTTGGCCTTCTGCTTTGCTCTGTTCATAGCATTCCACTGGTGCCGGCGGGCATGACTCCTGGTTTTACTTGCTCAGGAGTGTTTGTGGTTCCCTAGTGTCTGAGTTGCCTTGGCTGTGGTTAGGTATCTTCCGGATTTTCTTTTTTTTTTCCTTTGTTGAATTTCTGGTTCTCGTGGTGTGTCTCCAATGTGTTTCTGATTCTGAATGGAATTAGGGAAGGTGAAGGGGTGGTTTGTAGTTAAAAAAAAAGGAAAGAAAATGAGAATGTAGATGAAGAAAAGTAGGAAGGAAGGACCAAGAGAAAAAGGTAGAGTAAAAGTAAAAATTAAATAAAATATTAAAAAGTAAAAATAATAAAAGTAATAATAATAATAAAAAAATGAAGTATTGTGGAGATGTGAACTTCGGGAGAGTTTTGTAGTCCTTTTGTTCTTAGGTTTTGGGGTTTCTGGGTGGGCCCCGGCTGGGGTTCAACATCTTCTTTCCAGTGTCAGATGTTGCCGTTGTCTTGGTGTCACTGCTGTCATTCGTTGTTGTTAGGAGTCTTTCTATTCTTTCTCCCCCCCCCTTTTTTTTTCTTTCCTCCAGTTTTTGCCTGGGGCTATTCCTGCCCCTGGGGTTATGTCTGTTGGGGGTAGGAATTGGGAGCTCCTGGTCTTAGTTTCTTTTCTGCTGCTTGGGCACCGCTACTCCACGGGGGGGTGCAGGGGTGGAGGCTGTGGTTGGCTGTTGGCCAGGGTTTCACCTCCCCTAGTTTCTGGGGGGCCTGTGTGCAGCCACCTAGAGGTTGGGGGTGGGGCCACGGGGGGTAGGTTCAAGAGAAGTTCATAGCAGTACACGCCCACATAAAAAGGTAAGAAAAATCTCAAATAAAGAAACCAAACTCTACAACTTTAGGATCTACAAAATTAATAAAAGAATCCAAAAACCAGTAAGAGGAAAAAATTAGCACAAAAATAAATGGAGTAGGGGACAAAATGACAATTGAAAAGATCAGTTATTTGAAAAAAAAATAAACAGAATCTACAAGATTTTAGCTAGGGCTATTATGCAAAGTGGAGTGAAACCCTAAATAAATAAGAAAGAGGCAAAATTACAACAGAAATGCAAAGGGTCATAAGAATTTACTACAAATATCTCTATATGAATAAACAGGGCAACTTAGGAAAAAATGGACATATTTTTCAATTCACACAAACTTCCAAAACAGAAGTAGGAAGAAATAGCCAGCTTAAACATAGCAGTCACAAGGGAAGAAATTTTAGAGTAATAATTAGTGTCCATAAGAAAAAAAGCCTGGACCAGATGGTTTCTCCAGTGAATTCTACTGAACCTTCAAAGAGAACCTAATACCCTTCAAAGCCTTCAAAGAGAACCTAGTAAAACTCTTCAAAAAAAATCAAAGAGGGTGAAAAACTCCCAGGTTATGCCCATTTCTTCCCCCCACCCAACTTTAATGTTTTGTTGTAGACTCATTTATGAGGCCAGTATTACCCTGATCCCAAAACCAAGCAAGAGGATGCAACTCCAACTGGCAAGGGAAGCAAAAGCAAAAGTAAACAAGTGGGGCACCAAACTAAAAAGCTCTGGTACCTCAAATGAAATCATCACAAACACACACAAGGGCAATCTACAGAATGGGAGAAAATATTGGCACATCACACACCTGATAAGGAGCTAATTTCTAAAATATACAAAGCACTTTTACAATCCAACAAAAAATAGGCAATGCTATAAAAAATATGGGCAAAGACCTAAATAGACATTTTTCTAAGTAAGCTATTCAGATGGCTTACACACAATTGAAAAATTGTTCAACATAGCTTATTATAAGGGAAATGCAAATCAGAACCATATGTGACTTCACCTCAGCCCATGATAATGGACCATACACACACATAAATGAGTGTGTATGTGTGTGTATGGGAAACAACAAATGGTGAGGATGTGCAGAAAATGGAACTCTAATACACTGTTGGTGGGAATGCAATTTGGTGAAGCCTCTATGGAAAATATCATGGAGATTTCTAAAGAAAATAAAAATGAAAATCCTGTATGACCCGCCAATACCTCTGTTAGGTAATGACCCTCCCCCCCCAATATGAAAACTCTAACCTGAAAACATTATGTACTCCCATGTTCATAGCAGAACTATCTACAATTGCCAAGTCATGGAACTAACCTAAGTGCCCATCAACAAATGAATGGATAAGAGATTATAGAATATATACCCAATGGAATACTACTATTAAAAACAATGAACTAGTGCCTTTTAGAATAAAATGTATGGCCCTCAAGGTGATTTTGCTAAATAAAATAAGTCAGAATCTGTAAGATATCCGTTTGCTTCACTTCTCTGTGGAATATAAATAATAACAAATATCATACACTGGCAAACTACAGCAAAAACAAATCTTGACTTAGAGACAGAATTTATAAGTCTCTAGAGGGAACAGGATGAGAAGAGGTAGGGGAGGTGGGAGGGATCTGTTGGAGGGTGAGTGGAGCATGTATGCGTATAGAGGAGTAAAATTGAATCCCCAAAATTATTTTAATAATAATAATAATATTAGTAAGATAAAAATGTCCTATGTATAGTCACAGCAATAAAACAACTTTGAGAATGACTTTACTAAAGATATGTAAGATATGTAAAAAATTTTGCTGAAACAAGAATTTAAATTAATTATATAAGCTATTGGTCTTTAACACAGATATTGTTTTGTATCATGTTCAGTTCTCCCTAAACCACTCAATACATTTAGAATTTGCTCAATAAATAAATATATATATATAAAATTTATGACTCCAGTTGTTAAAAGTAGTGATCAGTCTAGCTATAAACTACAACTTTCATATTTTATACTTGTATACATACATAACATATTTTTTGCTATTAACTTCAAGTAAACAACTTGATATATAAACATTTAATGCTTCTGGCAAAATAATTTACAATATATAAACAGAATTAATACTTTCACATTAGTAGAAATTGATAAATTTCCAGTAGCTTTTCAATAATTTATCATATGAATCAATTTTGCCTATTTCAACACAATATGTAGTTTGTCAGTTTGTTTTTATTCCAACAATAAATAAATGTTACATCCTCCTATAATGTACAAAAAATAATTCAGTTGTTGCATCAGATCACTGTGCCTTGACTTTCCAAGTGCATGATTGGGGGTCTCTAGGTAAATGAATTTTGCTAATCTGTCTGTTATTTTGATTTTAGGCTTCATGAATGTTTAAAACTTTCATTAAAATTCATAAAACTTATTATTTTGGCTTTATACTTTAGGATTCTCAATGGGTCTATTCTGAAGTTTAGTTATATATTTTACTTTAAAATGTTTTTCAAATTATAATATTCAACTCAGTTTACTATCAAGGACATGTTATCTCAAGAAGCATAATCACAATTATAACAGTTACTTCACTTCACTGCATAACATGCTACAGAATTATTTGCCCCGAGATACACTCACCCTTCTCTGAATAATTTTTTAATAACAATCATTTCCTTTTTTACAAATCTCTTTTTTCTTGATTTATTCTATCGTCATGGACTTATGCTTCTATGTAGAATTACTAACTCACGGATTAAGTCATTAAAAGATGAATCTGTCATTTCTGAGGGTGAAAAAAAAATGTGACATTTGAATTAAGAAAAGAAGCAGGTCAAATACAGGCGAAGAAAAAGGCCCATAGAAAAATATTCTTCAGCTTTGCCTTAAGACATTCATCTGATAACAAAGTGAATGATTTCTCATTAAATCTTAGTCATTTAACATACTATTTTGGTGTGTGAAAATGACCGTAGATTGTCTACTAGTTTTGCACTTGAGTTCCTGCTTCTCTTATACAAATATTTTTTTATTATTAATTAAATGGTTCTTGAAGTTATTTACATAGTTTATGTAAAACAGCCATCACTTTTTTGAGGTATCTTGTCATTTTGTTCATCAGATTATAATATCTTTCCATTACTCATTTCATTTCTCCTACTTTAGTTTTCCCTAGTATCCCAAAATGAAATATACCAATGTCATCACAAGTAAATGTAATACAATATCTTTCGTATCACAATTTGTGATTTTAAAGCAATCTTAAGAAATCTCAACACATACTGTATTTTAGTATAAACACAGTTTTCTTATCAATCAGATATATGTGGCAATGTTAAACACAGACAATATATCAGTATTTTATCTAAAATTACCCTTATTATAGATTTTATCCAAGAGCAGAAACAGATTTGAGTCTGTAGCAAGATCCCCTCTATTTTGTAACAAAATCTCCCTGAGACTAAAAATTAAGATTAATCAGAATTAAACTTGAACCACCCTTTGTTCTCCCTTTCTTCACCCCTCCTTGGGATTAAAGTTTAGCTTGCAACTAATGCATTTCTCTCCAACTGCATTCCAAGAAACTTGGAAAATTAATTGTGTTGCACCCTTAACAAAAATTATCTATGCTCCTTTGAGTTTGAGAGTAACATAAAAAATAAAGAACTGCTGATTGTTAGCTGCTGATGGTTCAGAGGAGACACTTCCTTCCAAGAATTAAACTCATGATGCTTGGTGTCTCCCTTGACCTGGAAATTTGAACCTCCCCCGTTTCCTTCACACTGTGAACTGCCTCACTTTCCTCTGCCCCTTATTTACGCTAGCACTCCCAGCATTTGTAGAGTCTACTTTCACGGTGCTAGTCCCACCAACTCCTTTGGTGGTCACCTCAAATAAACTTGCCTGTGAAAAGACATGATTCAAAGTCTGACTTTCTGGGCAGCAAGTGAGAGACCTGATTTGGTCATTTACATTTTCTAATTACAATGCCTGACCTAAATTCTAGCTTAATTCTCAGCTGTATGAGTGAAGCAATGATACATACATAAGCATTATTAATAATACCAAGAGAAAAACCTAGTCTTGCAGTAATGCCAAAAGATTAAGATGAATAATTTAGTATTAAACAAGATAAATGAGAAAACATATGGTTAGAGAAAAAAATTCAACTAAAGCAAAAGTACTAAAAAACTATTAAGATTAGATATGAAGAAATGAAAGTGAAACTAAGTGAAATTCTACAAATAATTTTAGACTTTCCCTACTAATATTTTAAAGGTAAAAAGGACTTTCAAGTTTATATTTCAGTTTAAGAGGTAACAACTTTGTACTGTTTATTGAGGTCAGGGTCTACTATAATCAATCATCTGAGAAAAAATTTTCATTAATTTTTCATGTAAAAATGAAATGACTGAAATAAAGGACTTACAAAGAAGCATAAAGATAAAACTGAGGTTCATTTTAAAAGAAATGCAGTAAAAATCAAGTCTGATTGTAGGTTGTCACTCTGAACTGTTGGGACTCATTAAGATTTCTCTAAAGGGACTGAGCCTGTTACTTCCAGGTTTTCTCTCTCTGGGGGAGCCTAAAAAGCAGGTGACAGAAAATCAGATCAAACAATCAAAATGTCAGAGATGCCTGATTCTGCTGCTCTCATGCTGGGCACATAGTAGGCACTCCATAGGCATTTGAATGATGGATTGACCAAGCCACATTAAGTTAAACAGTAAAAGAAGAAGGTTAGAATTAAGAATAAGTTTTGGGGCCTCCCTGGTGGCGCAGCAGTTGAGCGCTGCGCTGTGGAGCTGTCAGCAGCACGCGTTGCGAGTTCGATGCCCAGCCGGGGAGATTCCCACATGGTGCAGCAGACCTCTCCTGCCTCACCCGTTGCTCCCCTAAGCAGTGTATTTCTGATCTGCCCATTCTGCTCCCCACTCCATCTCCGGTGAACCCTCTCACCACCCCACACCTCTGTCCTGTAACCCAGTTTATATGTATAAATAAATAAATCCTTAAAAAAAAAAAGTAAGTTTTGGCATAAAGACTTCTATTACAGGGCTATCCTAAAGATGTTAACATTTTTGTTTTGTTTAAAATCAAGTGCTTATTTGTAACTCATTTTGTATTCTTCAATTGTAGTCCCATATTTTATGATCCTGAGAGACCTATCTTTTCAACCTCTACAAATGTCGATAAATTCTATAGGACTTTGTTAATTCTTTAAATATAATTCAACACTGGTATAAATTTTTGCTGCTATTTTAAACCATTTTCAAGATTTATTTATGAAATTCATGAATTTGAAAGCATTTCTACTATGTGTGTATGTGTATGAGAAAATGAGTGTGAGAGTGAGAAATTATAACCAACAGAAATATTTCAATAATTGCTTTTAGACATTTATAGTTTGCTCAATTTTATGTTTTCATCCCAGCAAAACTAAATAGTGTCACTCTTGGAAAATTTCAGAAGGTTAACACTTTACGATATCCATGTACTGACAAAGAAAATGAGGCTCAGAGAGGCTTAGGATATGCATACTTAAAATTTGATATATCTCTTTTATTATTGTTGTCTTGTTAGTGTTACTGTAAAGCTCATCATACAATAATTAATAAAGAATGGGAAAATTTAGAACTTTTCAATTCCAGTAGTTTCTTTTGTCAGAATTATTTTTCTTTCTTGATCCCACTGAAAACACAAAATAGTGAAAATATTTCTTACAATATTAGCAGATTTGATATTCTGTCTTGACTGTCTAGAGAGAACGATAATATGTGGTATAAATAGCTAAGAAAAATCTTTTTAAATTCTGCACATATGAATAAAAGTAAAATCAGAAAATCTAGCAAATGAATACATGAGGAATAGGCTTTTACTAGGGAGAGTCTGTAGCATTTGACGTCAGCCATGGAGAACAAAGTAAAGGCTAGAACTCTCTTTGATCTGACCGTAACCAAAGTCATGAGTTTTACTTGAGGTTTTGCAAAAATCTGAGAATCCAAGGGTTCATGCAATAGGTATGATTCTATTCATTAAAATTTTTCTATAAAAGGTTTATTAACATAATATCTAGTGTAGCTGATGAAGATATAAATTGCTATAACTACTTGGGTGAAAGTTTTTAGCAGTTCATTAAGTTGAAAATCCATTACATCCTATCAAAATTATTTTCTATATAAACACACCAAGAGTCAAAAAATATATAGCCATATTTTACATAATAAAGAAAACTTGGAAATACAAATATATATCAGTCATATAATAAAGTGCAAAATTTTATGTATATACAATGGAACACTTGCAGCAATAAAAAAAGTGAATGAAATTTATTTAGATGCAACATTTAACACTTAGTTAAATGTTCCTTGAGTGGATAGATCAAGAAACAAAAGAGCACATCCATTATTCTTTCATTCAGATTAGAAAAAAGGTTGAACCAAACATTTTATTTTTATCAAAGGCATATTAAGCACACCATTTAGTAATAACTTCTTGCAGGAAGAAAAAATGGATATTATGGGAGCCAGCACTGTGGGTTTCTGAGGTACTTGAAAACGTTCTAGCTATCCTTGTAGAGGGTATTTATATAATTATCTTAATTCAAACTGTGTGTATTTCAAACTTTTGTATAATAATATACGTAGCAGTTAAAATTTAGAAACTCAGCAAACAAAAGATGAGTAGTAAAAGGAAATATAGAGTGAAAAGAGCTGGTCTTGAGTGAAAGGAGTTTTATGTTTTTAATTAATTTATTAATTGAATTTCTTACATCCTTGTTCATTTTTGTACAGTAATTGGCTTCTGTCCTCAAGTGTAGCCCCTATAGTTGTCACACCACCATATCACCCATGAACCATCACCATAGTCCTTTGTGCACTTCCCTCCTGTTTTGAGCCCTTTCCCTCAACCACTCTTGCTCTAGGCTTCAGATCTTTGGTCAGCTTGCAAGTGTTGTTTTTTTCTTGACTATTTGTTCAGTTTCTTTATATTCCACATATAAATGAAACCATTTTATATTTATCTTTTTCCTTCTGACTTATTTTCCCTAGCGTAATTCCTTCCAGCTCCGTGCCTGTTGCCGGGAATGGAATGAGTTTATCTCTTTTGATCACTGATTAGTGTTCCATTGTGTGTATATACCACAATTTTTTGATCTATTCATCTGTTTTGGGGATCATTCAGGTTGGTTCCATTTCTTGGTTATTGTAAATAGCACTGCAATAAACACAAAGGAGTACAGTTTCTTTTTGAAACTTAAGTGTTTTTGTGTTTGGGTAGATTCTTAGTGTTGGAATAGGGGAATAGGTCATATGGTAGATATATTTTCAGTGTTTTGCGGTACCTCTACACAGATTTTCACAGTGGCTGGACCAGTTTACATTCCTACCAGCAGTATAAGAGTTTCCTTTTTCTCCACATCCTTGCCAACATTTATTGTTTCCAGTTTGGGTGTTTTTTTTTTTTTTTTGTTGTTGTTGTTTGTTTTTGTTTTCTAACATGGTCATTTTCACTGGGATGAGGTGCTATCTCTTTGTGGTTTTGACTTGAATTTCCCTGAGGATTAGTGATGTTGAACATTTTTTCATATGCCTGTTGGCCATTTGTGTTTCTTCTTTGAAAAGTATCTTTTTAGCTCTTTTGCCCATTTTTTGTTTTGACTAGTTGTTTGCTTTGATTTTGTTGAGTTGTGTAAGCTCTTTATAGATCTTTGATATCAGTCCCTTGTCAGTTGTATTGTGGGCAAATATCTTCTCCCATTCAGTAGGGTGTCTCTTCAATTTGGTTAATGTTTCTCTTGCTGTACAGAAGCTTTTTAGTTTGTGGTAGTACCAGCCCTAAATCAGGCATCCTCAGATGCTGACAGGTTTTGAGAGGAAGGAGTCTGATACTAAGTATGTTGCTGTCGAGGGTGTTAATGAAAGCAGAAAAAAAAAAACAACTGAATGATAAGAACAATAAAAAAAAGATATTAAAAAAGAAAGGGCTATGGATAAAGTGAATTAGAAAATCCTGACTATGAGAGTGTTTTATTTTTTTATACATGGTAGATTAAATATGTGACTTTGCATTTACTCTACCTTGAAATCCCCATTCTATTGATCTTGACAAAGATCAATAGAAATATGGAGGAGAAAATTAAAAATATTGTATGGTGAAGTCTATAGGCTTCTCTCTCCATATATACAGAGGAGAACATAGTGAAGGTTATAACTTTCTCTATGTAGCTCTCTCTATATGTATCTATCTATAGACATTAAAAATTAAATATAAAATTCTGAAGAAAAGATCTAAGAAACATGGTAGGAAGAAAAAACATCATAAAAGCGGTCAAGAAAAAGGGATTGAAGAGTGAGGAAAAATCTAAGCAGTCAAGAAGTCACCTTATGAATAGTAGGGGTTGCAAAGATAAAGAATGTCTTTCCTTATGAGGGAAATTAGTCAAGAAATTTTACTAAAATAGAAAAACTTAAATTTACAGATTGAAAGATATTTGCATGAGCCCAAAATAATATTATTATGAAATTTCAGGACACAAGAGACAAAAAAATACATACTTTATTTTTTGCAGTAGAATTTTATTGTTTCACAATTCTGAAGGCTGGAAATCCAAAATCAAGATATGAGCAAAGTTGCTTTTCTCAGGAATGTGAGGAAAAGATCAATTACAGGCCTCTCCCCTGACTCCTGGTATTTCTTTGACTAGATCAGTATAACTTCTGTCTTCATATGCAGTTCTTCCTGTGTCCGTGTCCGAGTCCAAAGCTCCTCTTTTTATGAGGACACTAATCATATTTTATTAGGTCCATCCTAATGACCTCATTTTACTTGGTCACCTCTGTAAAACCCCATCTTCAAATAAGATTCCATTTGGGGATACTGCGGTTTAGGACTTCAACATAAGAATTTCTAGGGTTCATAATTCAAACCATAGCCAGAAGAAGTCTGAATACATATAATGGGATTTTTCCTAACCTAGGCATAAATGGGAATGAGAGGCTTGAAATGTGAAGATTTCAGTTGTGAAGTCATTTCTACAATAAACTTTCAATGATTCTTACCATTTCCAACATTGGGTTAAGCATTGCTCCTGTATGGTCGCAGCTTCCTGCTTTCCATATTGCTTGTCATATTGTACCAGAATCTCTTGAGACATCTCTCCTCCTTGACATAATGTAAAATTCTCTTAGGGCAGGAATTAGTGATACTTGCTATTCTGTAGATGGTGCTTTGAACAGAGTATTTCTCAATAAGCACACATAAACTTCATGAAATATATTTTTTAAAGATTTATTTATTTATGCATACAAGCTGGGGTGTAGGCCATAGGTGTGAGGGTGTGAAAGGATTCACTAGAGACAGAGTGGGAAGCAGAACAGGCAGACTGAGTAAAATACACTGCTGAGAGGAGCAGCAGGTGAGACAGAAGAGGTCTGCTGTGCCATGTGGGAAGCTCCCTGACCAGGGATTGAACTTGTACTGCAGTAGCCGCTGATAGCTTCATAGTGCTGAGACTTAACCCCTTGCACTACCTGGGAGGCCCCATGAAATAATTTTTAATCCTGTAACAGACTCTTGGTGTCTGTTCCTTATTCTGCAGCACTTGACATTTCTAGTTTTCAACTCTTGCTACTGCTAAATTACAGTAGCTTTTTCTGGTCCCCTAAGAAGAGCAGACTGGAACTGCCAGGGCATGGCACCTTCTCGGGGAGCCCTCAGAAGGACTGATGGTACTAATGGATAAACTGATTGGGTGATCTAAGTTCCTAGGTGCCTCCCATCAGATTCAATTCAATTGCCTATAGCAGTAATTCAGTTGACAATTCACCTTTGACTTGTTTCCTTCTCTTTCTTGTCTCTGATATTTCCCTCCCATCTGGTTCAATACCTGCAATGTACTCCAGAAAGGTATGTATTCCACAAGATCCTCAGGAGAGGAACCTCAGGCTTACCTGCAAGGATTATGTATAATAGTTCTCTTCCATGCTTCCCTACGATTCGAAATTAGCAGGTGCACATTTGTCTAATTATAAATTATGTATTGGGTTTATGAATAGAAATTAACTAGAAAATTAATCCCACTAGTGAGAAATTTGAAATTTGAAAACACCCCCACTTTTAAAGAGAAACTGAGGCTTTAAGAGAAGGAAATTATTTTTCTTGTGTACTTAGTATTTTTTTTTGTTTGTTTTTTTGTTTTTAAATGGAGGTAATGTTGCATTGTAACAAAAGCAGGCAGCACTGAAAGCCAACATGTTATGTACTTATTTACTTCTTAACAGTCATCAGAAATAATTCTAAAAGGTCCCATATATAAAGGCAAGGATTCCAATGTCATCGGATTTTTAGCAATGTCAGGATTGAAAGAGGAAGGACAGTTGAGATATATTATGAAAATTCCAAGGAGAAATAACTACCTACCTAAAATATAATGTACAGAGAAATTGAAACTAAGGTAAAAAGTGGGCTAACGATACTTTCAACTACAGAATTTCTTGAAGCTATATCCTATAGAATCTTTCCAATAACAATCATCAGGTATAGTATCCTTTCGATATCTGAAACAGGCACTTAAAACTGAACTGGGGTTTTGAATAATTTAGTTCATAGAAAGTCATTTTACTAGCTAATTTTTTTGTGCACATGACATAGCTGACATCCCACTCCCTTTTAACATACCAGTGTGCTTTTAATAAATAAAATTGCTTGACAATTTTAAAAACTAGGCACCTCTCTGTTATTCCTATAAAAACTGTATAGTATCAATGATGTGCAAAAGATATGAAAACAAATTAAATTTAAATATTATTATTTCCTTTTAAATTAATTAGCTACAATTAAAAGGAATAACATGTTGCATTTGATGAAGGGCAGGGCATTTTATAATTCTAAAACAATATTAAAAAAATTATTTTCAAAGGAAAGACTAATATTTTTTCCTATTGACTGTTACGGTAGTGACAAAAATTTTTAAAACTCATGGTATCGAGTTTCAACATTTTGAAAATTATCTCCTTATTATCTTGGATAACTTTAAACAAATCTTTGGCAATAAGGCTTATTAATCAATTATAAGTTATATGTTGAAATATTTTGCAGAAAAAATTCATAATTATCAATATCTAATTTGCTATATTGAAATTTTACTAATTTGTCATATTTAAATTATGGAACATAGGCTTTAAAGTAGTATAGCTGCTTTAAAAGTCTGAAGAAACCAGGCTTAATGTAAAAGTAGACATAAAGCTATTTTCAGAATCAGAAAAGGATATGAGGTCAATAATACTATTTATTTATCTACCTAAAGATAAAATAAAGGTGTTTTACATTTATATTTGTTTCATTTTTCCCTTATATACACATGTGGATGTACATTTTTGCACTCTCTACCTATCATCTATCTATTATCCACTTATCTATCTATCTACCTCTCTATCTATCTAACTTTGTATGAGATCAAACAATGTTTGCTTTGGAATTTTAATGAATTTTACACTTTTGTATTTCTCAAATTTTACTTATTTCTTGTATGTGAATGTATCAACAAATATCATTCCCATATTGTCATATGTGCATGATTAGAATGTAACTAAAGTTAATTCCTTGGTCAATACATTTCCTTATGTAGTAATGGACAACGAAAACTACATAAGACTCTATTAGGGAACTGGTGCATTTCTTTCATGGGATAGAAATAGATGACTGACAGAATTAACTTGCTAGCTATTTGAGGCAGTTCTTTTTTGGACTGCAAAGAGGTGGGAGGGATAAACTATATCACGGATGAAAAGAATTAATGACAACATTATCAGTGAATGCAAAGATATCCCCGAGCATCACTGCCATGCTAAATTATTAAATAAAAAAATACATAGCACCTGCAATAGCAAAGCTAATAGTGCAGCTCTTTGAAAAGAAGCAGCAGCCTTAGGTGGTGGTATTTATACAGTCTGCACCTACAATGTTCAGTTTTTCCTTTAGAAATCATTGATTAGCTAGAAATACCTTGACTGAAGGAAAGGAGCCTTTAACCTTCATAATGAATAGGCCTCATGTTGCTGCTCTAATGTTCTAAGTCCTCGGTTTATCTTTGTTTCTAGCAGTGTGACTCTAAATCAAGATTAAAAAGCAACTCAACATGAGGTAAAATAAAAAGGAGGTCATTTAATCACCCTGTTAGCTTCAAATGATTATTGATTCTTGGAGGTGATGTCTAATTCTGCCAGAAAATCCATTTCAGTAATGATTACAGCCTCAGTTTTATCTATGATTCTGGAGGTTATTAAAAGTGGTAGTCTCAAGGGAAGTATACAACTTTAGGCCATTAATATCATATATTTTTTTTTATCAGAACGAAGTTTCTAATTCTGCCCTTTAACCTACAACAGAGTCAGAACAATCACTTAGGAATATGCACTGTACCACAAGTCTAATTATTATATATAATCCTTTGGGAAACAGAAGCATATTGAAGTACCTAAGAGATAAATATCAAACAGTGTAGGGCATATTGAACACCTCATTGTTTCTTATTATGGCATATACACAGCACTCAAGTATCATGCCTAAAAATCTGACACTACTATGTTGCATTTTGTTCACTCAAATTATTTCAGCCATGCCTGAATTGCTATTAGAATCACAAATTTGTCAATATAGGAACAGAAATTTCCAAACACAGTTCAGATATAAATGCAGACAATACTGAAGTTTCCAACACAGATAATTAAATCTAAGATGACCCTTTACTTAGGGTGTGTTAAGAGGATATACCAACAAATCAGAGATTTTCTTCTTGGAAAATGTTTCTGTATTTGTAGTTTAGTGAAAGGCAGAATAAGAGAGGAGGAGATCTATGCAGCATAATCAAAGAAGTTATGTCTCATATTCTGAATTTGTTATCTAAACTTTTACTGAACTCTTATCCAGAATAGACCTAATGACTGACCAGAAGTCATTTATAGAAATGAAGAATATATATATATCATCTATCTATCTATCTATCTATCTATCTATCTATCTATCTATCTATCATCTATCTCTCTATATATATCTATATATATAGATATACATATCACATATATATCATCTATCTATCTATCTATCTATCTATCTATCTATCTATCTATCTATCTATGATATATATATTTATATATAGGCTGAGACCGAACTTGTTGTACCACCAGGGAAGCCTGAAAAAAGATATATATGAGAAGAAAACTTTTAGGAATTTGATAACAAGTATACATTGACCATAAGGCAAATACAGTCAGCCATGATGACTACCATATTTACCATATTTATGAAATAGGCAACTGGATGATTATCGCTAATATAAGTGAAGTAATAATATGTAGAGAAAATTATGAAATATTTTAAACATGAACTTGAATTTCTTTTTATTTATGAGGTCATTCTAATGGTTTTAAAATAAGTATTGCATGGTATTATAAATTTATGAATCTAAGTTTGAATGTCATCATAAAAGTGAAAGGGATTCTGGGGAAAAGGTAAAAAACTAATTAGAAAAAAGGTAATATATAAGTTATTTTAGCTCTTTTTGAGTTGTACCTTTAAACAATATCAAATTTTATTTAAATCAGAGCTTAGTCATATTAGGCATAGCAAATGTGGGGCCATTTAATTATAATTATAGGAAAACATACATATTTAAAATAAAAATAAAAAGACAAATTCTAAATTTATGGCACCAAATAGATATGCTTTTACCCTAACTTTCAGACCAAAAATATTTATATGAAACTATATATAAAATGTTGCTACTATAAATGTTGCTACTAAGTGTTCATTTGATTTGCATAACCCTAACTCATGGAGCTTTTACTCTATTTAGGATAGAAACATAATAACAAAAATAAGTTAATTATGAAAATAGTATTTCATGCAATGGAAAAAGTTGATGGGGGAAATATATGGATACATGAATACTATGATTTTAAATAGTGATCAGGGACAACAACACTAAGAATGGAAGCTTTCAGATGGGAACGTATTGTTTCCACGTTGATAACATAAAAATGAAGTTGTAGTCTAAATAGATAATTTTTATCTAAATTATAAATTAATGAACTCTTGCTCAATAATAGACATAACTATGTTCAAATATATTTTAACTATATTTAAACCTCAAATTTATTTTTCATTCTGTAATTATAGAAAAAGACATTCTAAAGCTTGTGTGTCTTTTTGTCTGTATATATACATATAGTGATATATAAACATATAAACATAAAAGTATATATATATAGTATATATGTATATTCATAACTAGATATAAGATTATTTTTAAACTTCACTGCCTATTTTTAACACAAATTGAAAAGATTGAAAAAAACTGGCAAATAAAAAAACTAGCAATACCGACAAAGAAAATTAGAGACAGATAACCAATAATAGAAAGACATAAAAAAAATAATACTGTGAACAACTAATATACATTAATTTGAAAATTTAAATAAAATCATCAATTCCTTAAAAACACAAACTACTACAACTTATACAATATGAAGTTGATAATTAAATAGCCCTAGCACTATAAATACAACTAAATCCATAATTTTAAAACTTCCAAAAAGAAGTGGTCAATCCCAATGATTTCACTGACAAATTCTACCAAACTTTAAAATAAGAATACCATTTCTACACAATCTCTTAAATTATACAAAACTAACTCATAATGGATCACAAATATATAGATAAAATATACAATTTTAAGACTTCTCTAAAGAAAGAGTTGCAAAACTTTGGGAATTGGGGCTTACTAGAACAAACTTATATTTGACATAAATGATATGATATATTGATATAAAATGAAAAATGAACTGAACATCAAAATTAAAAAATTCTGTGAAAGATTCTATCTAAAAGATTAAAAATAAAAATCTATAGTCTGGGAGAAAAATGCTGGTTTTTTTTTTGTTTTTGTTTTTTTTTAGTAGAGCCTTTATTACTATTATTTTTTAAAGATTTATTTCTTTATACATACAAGCTGGGGTACAGGCCAGAGGCATGGGGCAGTGAGAGGGTTCACCAGAGACAGAGTGGGGAGCAGAACAAGCAGATTGACGGAAATACACTGCTGAGGGGAGCAGCGGGCGAGGCAGGAGAGGTCTGCAGCGCCATGTGGGAATATCCCCAGCTGGCGTAGAACTAGCATCACTGCTGCTGACAGCTCCATAGCACAGGCTTAACCATTGCGCCACCAGAGAGGCCCTGGGAGAAAAATGTTTTTAAACCACATATCTGACAAAAAAACTTGTAGCTAGAATATTTAGTGGACTCACAAAACATAACTGTAAATGGGAAAAAAAAATCACCAAATTAGAAAATGGAAAAAATGACATGAACAATCATTTCACCAAAGAAAATATATAAATGGCAAATAAACTATGAAAACATGTTCAATATATTTAGGCATTACATAATGCAGATTTAAGCTACAATAATGTGTTTACATCTACACATCCATTTAAATGGCTGAAAAAGGGCCTCCCTGGTAGTGCAAGGAGTTAAGTCTCAGCACTATGAAGCTATCCCCAGCCACTGCTGCAAGAGTGGGAGCTTCCCACATGGCCTGGCAGACCTCTCCTATCTCGCCTGGCCCACTGCTTCCCTCAACAGTAGATTTCAGTCGATCTGCCTGCTCCTTGCTCTGTCTCTGGTGAATCTTTTCAACCCCTTCCCCGCCCCCCCCCCCAACACTTCTGGCCTACACTTCAGCTCTTGTAGGCATAAATAAATACATCTTAAAAAAAAAATAAATGGCTGAAAAACAGGGTGTGGAGGGACAACTCCAAATGGTGGTGGTAACAATGTAGAAAATCTGTATTACTTCTATGCTGTTGGTGTAATTGTAAAATATAATCCTACTTTTGAAAACAGTGACTAGCAATCTCTTTTGTAAACTTGAAACAACTTACATTGGTTGGAGACAAGAAGTGAATGGTTATACTTTTATATCATGGAATATTATTCTGCAATAAAAAGGATAGTTCAAACCACTGATATACATAAAATCCTAGAAGAATCTGCAAAGAATTATTCTGAATAAAGAGACAATCCTAGTAGTTTATATACTACTTGATTATAATTACAAATCTGTTATCAGATGTCAAAATAAGAAAGAAAGAATGATAGGTGTAGTTCTAGGAGTTAAGATGGGGGTGGTTTTTGAGGGACATGGTTGTGGTTATAAAAGGGCACCAAGAGGAATCTTTGTTCATTTGTGCATTTTTAATGGATTAATTACTAAAAGTAACTTATTGGGTATAGAAGGTCAATTTGGCAATTAATGTTACAAAAGAATTATAATTTTACTTTTTAAAACTGTATGAGAGCCAATTTTTCTATATTCTCTATATCATTGAGGTATGAAGTGAGTTAAAAATAAGTCATGAGCATAAAAATATTGTAGGGCCTTATTGAAGAGAGTACATCCAAGTCCCTGGATGAATATGGGACAGACTGGTAAACTTCCTGAAATTTGAAATCAGTCCCCAAATCACACATTCGTACAGAAGAAAAGGAAGAAAAACTTTTAGGCTCAGGGTACTTAAACATACCCACTAAAAGAATAGGTGTTTGATCATTAACTCATGTTTAACTAGGGTGAACACAAGGAAACGTAGCTTAAAAATGAAAACAAGGAAAATAAATTGAGCACAGGCATCCCAGGCTGCACATCAGGGAGATAAAGGTATCACAGAATCAGTACAGCAAAGTCACTGAACAAATAAACAAGTGAATAACAAGAGAAATAACAAGCCTGAGGTGTGAGGAATAAGATCCAGAGTTGCTACAATATATTATATAAAATGTTCACATTTTCAGTGCAAGATTATGTGACATGCAAAGAAAAGGGAGAGTGTGACCATAAATATGAAGAAGCAGGCAATAGAAAATGGCTTTAGGAGTTCAGATGTTAAACCTATCAGCAAATACTTCAAAACTGTTATTGCATGTGATTACAGAAACAAAGGAAGCCATTTAAAAAATTAAAAGAAAGATTTATCAGGGGCCTCCCTGGTGGTACAGGGGTTAAAGTCTCAGTGCTATCAAGCTATCACTAGCCACTGGGGCATGAGTTAGACACCCAGTCACGGAGCTAACCCACATGGCACAGCAGACCTTTCCTGTCTCACCTGATGCTCCCCTCAATAGTGTATTTCAGTACATCTGCATGTTTTGCTCCCCACCCTGTTTCTAGTGAATCTTTTCACCCCCTCTACCTCTGGCCTACACCCCAGTTCTTGTATGTAAAAATAAATAAAAATAAATCTTTAAAAAAAAGACTCATTAAATAGACAAAATCAATAAATAAATTAAAAATATACACACATGGAAACTCTGAATTTGAGAAGTACAATAATTGAAATAAAAATTGAACTCAGAGGCTCAACATGAGATGGGAGCTGGCAAAGGAGATAACATTCACTTGAAGACAGATCAAAAAAGTTTATATAATTTGAAAAAGAGAGAATGAAGAAAGTTGAACAGAGCATAAGAGAAACATGGAGAACCATTAAATTTATCAATGCATACTTATTGGTTAGTACCAGAAATAGAGGAGAGAGGGGAAGAAAAATACTTAAATAATAATGACTGAAATTTTCCCAAATTTGCCAAAAATAACTTAAGCTATACATCTCCAAAGCTGAAAATATCCCAAATAAAATAGAAAAAAAAGTTCCATATATAGAAATCATAATCAAATTGTTGAAACCAAAGAGAAGTGATCACCTTAGAAGCAAGGGAAAAAATAAAAGGAGCCATAATAGTAGTAAAAATGACTTTTCATCAACAAAAACAGAAAACTGAGGGAGTAGAAGATATTGGAAGTGTTTAAATAAAAAATGATATCCAAGAATTCTCTAACAAAATTCTCCTTAAAAAATGAAAAGTAAATAAGGAAATTTCTAGATCAATAAGATCTGAGGGCCTTCCCGGTGGCGCAGTGGTTAAGCGCTGCGCTGTGGAGCTGTCGGCAGCGGCGACGCTAGCTCGACGCCCGGCCAGGGAGAATCCCACATGGTGTGGCAGACCTCTCCTGCCTCGCCCGCTGCTCCCCTCAGCAGTGTACTTCTGATCTGCCTGTTCTGCTCCCCACTCTGTCTCTGGTGAACCCTCTCGCCGCCCCACGCCTCTGGCCTGTACCCCAGCTTGTATGTATAAATAAAATAAAAATCTTTAAAAAAAAAAAAAAAAGAAACTCTATTCTTAAAAAAAAAAAAAGATCTGAGAATTTTTTTGTAAGCAGACCTCTCTTAGAAGATCTAAAGGAAGTTCTTTAGACTAAAATTAGTAACCCCAAATTAATCTATATGAGTAGAAAATAATACAAAAAGAGGTGACTATGCGGATAATTAAATAAAAGATGATATAATATCATATTTCTCCTTTCTCCTCTTGTGAAAGTGTAAAATCATAGTCAATTTTGTAAAACGGTTTTGTAGTTCCTCAAAATGTTAAAAGTAGAATTTTCATATAACACAGCAATTTCAATCGTAGGTATCTTCACAAAATAAATTTATATTCAGAGCTGTAATATTAATAATAGCCAAAGGTTAGATATCCAGTGTTAAGAAGAATTGACAAATAAAACACTGTATAACTGTACAACGGAATGTTTTTGAAAAATAAGAACTCTGTAAACATATTAAAAAGTATTGAATTTTGAAAGCTGACTACTGAAATGAATTTTATTGCATGAATATTATATTTCAATAGTTATTTTTTTAAAACTTCAAATTTAAAAAGTATAAGAAGAAATGATTGAAGTATTAAATGTTTATGGAAGATATTAGATAGGAACTGTGAATCAATCTTCAGAATTGCAATCCACTTTTCATCTTTACAATAAAGTTTCAGAATGACATGACTAAGTTAATTTTTTGTTTCTTTTTTAATTTACCACACTTGTTTCTAAAGTGTATCCTTTGAAACTGGAGGTTTACAATCTTAAGCACTGAGGAAATCTACATTATTCATTTAATAATACAATCTGCTCTGTAGTCTGTGATCTTTCTAACTTGAAATTTACATGTCCTGTGTAGTTGTTCCAAATGTCTAATGTTTAATATTCTTACACTATATTTGTGCTTTTGTATTATTTTTATTTGTATTTCTTTACATATTTCAAGATCTTTATCTTGCTTTCTTTTCCATTCTTAAGTTTCCTGATTTTATTTACAGCTAAAATAACCTTTTTACATTTTTTTTTCTGAGCATACTAATGAGACATTTCTAAATATAATTCTATTTGGGGTTTATTTTCTACTTTTTTCCAAGGCAATTTTGTTTTGGTTTTGCTTCTTGGGTTCTCTTTTACCTCTCTGATATTTTTAATCAAATCTCATGAACTGTGTACACTCAAATTGACAAGGATGACTCAAAATACCTGATGGGTATGTTCATTTTGTTTAATTGTAGATTTGTTTAACTTGATTGCCTGAGTAACTGATTATTATCCTGGAAACTCTAAACTGCCAAAATAGGTGGTAATTTCTTTCAGGTCACTGAATCTATGTTATGTTAATAGGGCTATCTGACTGAAGTTTCTTATTTGGAAGTTGAGGAGGCTTTATCTCTTTTCTGTCCACATTCCCAGACATCTACTTATCTCTGTCACTACTTCCAGATTTTTTTTTAAGAAAGTAGAATTATGCAATATATACCTTTTATTCTTTGATCTGACAACTTTCTTTCATACTTGCTTTGCAGATCATTCATAGCATATATGAATAGCTTGCTCCTTTTTACTGCCATCTCAGTAGTTCACACTAAATTATTCATTGTAGGTAGGCCACTATTTGTTTATCCCTTCATCTGTTGATGGTCACTTGGATTTTTTTCCAGTCTTGCTGTAAAAAATAAATTTGCTATGAATATCATCTACAAGGCATTTTATGGATATACTGACTTTATTCTTAGGTAAATATCTATGAGTGGCGTGTCTGGATCATATGTTAAGTTTATGTTTTTCAAAGTGGTTGTATAACTTACATTTTCACTAGCAATTTATGAGAGGTCCAATTCCTTTACATCCTTGTCAACACTTTGTAAAGTGAGTCATTAAAATTTTGTCTTTCCAATAGGCACATAACTATATTCCAGTTATATGTCTCATTGAACATGTAGTGTTTTTTAATTTGTACTTCCCTAATGACTAATGATTTTTAGCATCTTTTCATGTGAATACCATCTGTATGTCTCCACTGGGAAATAATTTCATATATTTTGTTCATTTGTTTAACTGGGTTTCCTATTATTGTTTCCTATTATTAAGTTTTGAGAATTCTTTATAGATTCTGGATTCAAGCCATTTAAAAGGTATATAATTTTCAAATACTTTCCTCTGTGCATTATCGCATTCTCCTATTTTTTTTGATGAGCAATAGCTTTTATTTTGATGAATCCCACTTTATCAATTTCATCTTAATGAATTGTGCTTTTGTGTTTTATCCAAGAAACCTGATGTTCTATTCTTTTTAAGATTCTATTTTCTGACTGCATTTTATGTCAAGAAATGTGAAGTATCTAGGATCTTACACTATTTGTAAGCTAACAAGTAAGTCAGCCATGACTTATATACACTGGTAAAAGATGAGGAACCTCTGACTTAGAGGCAAAGACTCAAGACACAGAAGAAGGAAAAGCTTCAACACCCTTTGTATTCAATTTCTAGGTGTGCAACATAGATGTGAGTTCAATGGGACACTGGACACACAGTGGATTTGTGCAGTTCAGATAGCTCAAGCCATCTGCTCTAATATTCAAAAGTCATTCCTGCTTATGTTTTCCCTCCCTTCTCCATGACCTGAAGAGTTTCTTGGGGAAAGAAAACTGGGTAGTGCTTTGGGTCCAATTTAATTTGTTTCTGCATCTCAGGAGTCAATGTTCTTTATTGTCTAAAATTCAATGTCTCGGAAACTGTCATTTAATATATTTTACTGAGTTTTCATTATTTTAGGTATTTTATTTTCTGTCTTTCCTTCTTTATCAAAAAAGGAGAGGGCTCTTTTAGAGACTGAGGGTACACATTCAAAGTGAAATCAGATTGCACGCGCATGTGGGTGCATGCATGTGTGTGTGTGTATGTGTGTGCACGTGTGCATGTTTGTGAGTGTTACCCCAGTCATCCAAATTTGCCTAAAAACAAGGGGTTTCTTGAGATGTAGAGATTATATTGCAAATATCAGGATGGATACAGAGAGAGCTGGTCATTATAGATTGTTTGAACATGTGCGTGTTTTAAGTTCCTTTTTGTTTAGCTCACATTAAGATAAATGTTCCATATAACATCATTTTTGTGCATTGGAACTTCTAAGAAACTTGTCAATAGGATTTGCTAAACTTTTGTTTTATTTAATGCAATCATATTTAACAAAATTTGCTCTAAGTGAAAGTGATAAGATTGGTACTTTCATGTCTTCTCACAGCATTGACATTTAAATGAGTTGTGGTAAATTGCAATAAAATCTTTGACCTGTCTCATTCATACGGCTTCTTTCTAAATGATGATAAAACAAGCTTTGCTATGTCATACATTTAGTCAAAGTGGTTATCTGTAACAATGCTGATCAAAGAACTTAAAAGTTTAGTCTAACTTTACTCATTTAATAATTTTATTTTTGGTAGAAAGTCCAGTAAATATTTAATGCAAAGGGCCTCCCTGGTGGCCGTGGAGCTGTCAGCAGCGGCGACATGAGTTCGATGCCCTACCAAGGAGATTCCCACATGGCATGGCAGACCTCTCCTGCCTCACCCACTGCTCCCCTCAGCAGTGTACTTTGGTTTACCTGCCTGTTCTGTTCCCCGCTCTGTCTCTGGTGAAACTTCTAGCCACCCCACACCTCTGGCCTGTACCCCAGCTTGTATGCATAAATAAAATAAATCTTCTAAAAATATAATGTAAAAATATAAAATGCCGTATGCTATTTTTTTCAGCTTTTATAAAAGTAAAATCTTATGTGACTAAGGATGGACTAGCTCTAATTTTAAATGATTATTGGAGACTATTTCACGACTTATAGAGAATCAGGAGATACCATTCCCTATTTTAAAGTAGATTTCATGGTCACAATTATAAGAATATTGTTTGTTTTGTTCATGTCAGATTCCATTGCACTTTATATTTCCAGCATGTATTACAAAAATTATCATTGAACTTAGAGAGAAGGGAAAATGATCTAGTTAATAAATTAAATGTGTAAGATCCATTAATGCTAACCAATATCAGGGTATATGATTAAGTAGAACAATTATTGAGTACCTGACTCAAAGCTGGCAGATCATTTCACATTATCAATTAATTTACTGTCAGCCTTACCTCCTGTTAATCCCTATCTAGTTCAGTTTTAAGCTGCTGATCCATTGTAGTGATGAGACATTTCGTACTTTATTAAAAATTCCACGAATGCACCTAGATATTTAATCTCCCCTGTTTTGGCAGAAATCTATTTCTTAAATGTAATAACTACTGCATGCATACACTGGAATTCACAAAAACAGCCATATTTTCTGTAATTTGCTATTTCTTCATGTTTTCTTTCATTTAAATGTCAAGCATTTTATAACTCTAGCTGACCCATTTAGATGAAAAACATACTATGTTAATTGTTTCAGCCTTAGTAGCAAAAATTGTACAATATATCACAAAAGTTCTTTTTATTTGGTCAACTCACCAAATCCATTAAATGCCATTGAAATTTTTTAAAAAGAAATAAATATGTTTGACTATTAAACCTTCCTACAATGTTTTTATCCCATTCAGTGGCATCATATAATGAAGAAGAGGTCTGAGAAGACTGAAGGTTTAGGATTCAGAAAAAGAGAGGACATAGAAAGGAGTATGGCAAACTAGTCCCCCCTCCAATATAGCAAAGAACAATTAAGTTTAACAGCATTAATAATTTATGTGCTGTTATTTTTCTATATTATGGTTAATGACTTGTGTAGAGAAAGAGCAGTGAGAACTAGAATGATGTGCATGTATTTAACTCTGCAAAGTTTACCTCGTTTATCTAGGGAACCCACTATTGCACCTGTATCCACTTGTTTGACACACAGGTGTTACAGTCTGTATTTACATGATTGTCTGCCAGCCTGAAGACCCTTTGTTGGGAGAGGTGTAAGCCATTGTGATTATAGGCACATAAAATCAGAAGAAAGTCATTCCCTAATCCTCCTCACTTCCATCTGTTTGATTGCTATTTCTCAGGTGTAATTTAGACAGACAGATGTGCAATCTGGGAATCCATCCAAGTTCACTTTATTTACTTCCTTTTTTAAGGAAAGAAAAAAAAATTCAATATTGTCTTCAGAAAATAATTCTGTTTCTACTGATGTTTGTTCCAATCTGTGGTTATATTTTATTTTCTGATCATAACAAAAAGAAATGTGGGTCCTAAGCCTTGATAATGGTCCTGTTTCTTTTGCCTTGTTTGTCACATCAGGCAATGCTATTGTCTGACTGCAGTCTCTAATACTTTCTCGAGAGAAATGTCTTCAGTTATGATTGTGGGTCCCTGATTGTGCTACGGTAAACTTACATGTATTCCCTATAATATGCTCCTTCTGTTAACATGACTGTTAAGGCAGTCAAATTCTTTGCATAATTGACATAACTGTAAAGTCTAGGACTCTTTCAGTAACTGGACGCTCCTGGGTATCTAGATACTTGGGGAACTGAATAGTCAGTATTAAAATCCTCATTAAAAGGAACAGTTAAGGGAGAGACTGATAACTAATGAACATGTTAGCTACTTGTGATCTGTGGTATTAGTCAAATTAGGTTATGTTATGTTCTGATAACTAAATTAACTATGACAACCTAGCTACTCAAAGTGACAAATGCTTCAACCTAGAATGAAACCTGTGTCCTTAAAATGAATTGGTCAGTATGGTTGTAAGCAAAAGTGTAATTTTTATGGAAGGGTAAGTAAACCAAATGTGCACGTGTATTTAGGAGTCTTTAGCACAGTGACTAAATTATTGACTATTAATCTAAAATTCAGTGGTTTTTGTCATTTCTCTATTGTTTCTCAATAAGGAAGAAAAAATAAAGACCATGTTGCCATATTTTTATATGTACCCCACTAAAAATTAGATATATTTTCCAAGTTCACAGAATACTCAGTGAACTTTCTGATTATTGTACCCTCACCTAAAAATTATTTTTGTGTTGAGAAAAAGTGGGCAAATACTGTTTCTACTTTTATGAAATATTTTCAAAAGACATTGACATCACTAACTAGTGATGCTTGGCTTACTGAAAAAGATGGCAGGACCATGTTTAGAGAGGTCAATTGGATGTAGGAAAATGTGGTGGCAGATGGTGACATAGTGTGCAGAAGATAGGGTGGTGTGAGGGGGAATACACAAATAGAAATAAAAAGATTAACTACAGATGACAGCTGCTGGTGAGGGAGTTGACAGATTTTTTTTCGAGTGTCCAAGACTTTCACCAACTTGTTTTAGAATTAGAAAATGTGAATCCAGTGTTGGCACTTGTGATTTGTTTTGGCATCACCTAGAGATCTTACATTACTGTCATTGATATACTAAGCCAAGAATTAATACTTTGAAATAACTGACATGACCAAAGAACTTCTGAGAACCAAGTGTCTTTGTAGCCTTTGCTCTCATTTTACTAAATATTTATTAAAGAAAAGTCACATGTGTCAACAGGATGGAAGCAAATGTCAAAAGTTTCAAGTTGCATTTAATTGTGTTAAATTGTATTGTTATAATAACATATTATTATGAATACCATGAAGGATCTTGTGAGAACTTAGAATTGACATAATTTAATAGCAACAGTATCATTCATTGACTTTGTATTCACAAATCATCATAGAACAGTGTCTGGCACAAAGTAGTCATAACTTAAACACACAATTAAAAAATAATGGCTCATCAAGTCAGCATTCTCTTTCTTAGATCATAAATAATTATGTTTTTCTACCACATCAAATTCAAAGAACTTTTCATAAATATTTGCTGTTTATGGTGAAGTTCTAAAAATTTTGGACAGGAGTTAGTGTAAACAAAATTATATAAGTTAAAAAGGGCTTAATATACATATGCAATGTAGAAGGCGGCAAGTAACATGATAAGAAAAGAAGAAAGCAAATTTATGCAGGATAAGATGGCAATGGTATTTGCAGTTTATGGTTTTCTGTCCTCTTTCCCTCTTTTTTAATGTGATATGGGGATCTACAGTGGAGAACAGATTGGAAGATGAACTTTTTTTGATTTCCTAGAAGAAGAAAAATAAAGAGCCGTGCTTTAAGTAACTGATGATAGAACATTTATTGGTTGAGAAGGGTGTTAATTTGTCAATAGACAGAAGCTGCTGGCCACTTCCACCACTCAGTAAAACCCTTGGACGTTTGGGAAGCTTAGTTTATAAAAATAGGAAGAATGTGTGGATGAGTAGTGTTCCATGAGCATGATTTTGCTTTGTGGATTGAGGTACCCTAAAAATCTTCAGTGTTACATTGTTTTCTTTTTAAAATTATTGTTTCAAATGAAAATGGAATTTTTTATTTAAGAATCTTAATGCAACTTTGTAGGAATGTCCTTGTATCCTAGAAAATTAGGAAAATAAAATAAACATTCAACTGTGTATTTTAACATCATTACTATAAATTAGGGTAAGGCTCATAAATAGTTACATGGAGAGAAATGTTCCATTGAATGTATTCTATTATTCATAACTTGGAGAGTACCTAAACGACAGAAATAGTTGGAGTAGAGCTGTTTAAAAACACATATTTAACCCTTTAGCATAATGTTCAATGCTTATTGTTTTACTGCTATAACAAATTATTCACTAGTTTATATCTGCTTTGTACAGCGAAGTATGCACTAGAGAGGAGATAGACCTGTTTCTCCTAGAAACATTTTGACTTGCAATTATGGCACTTCAAAGTCATTACCTTTTATAGTTTTCTTTTTGTTTGTTTTCCACAGAAAGCCCCCTTTAGACTGCTGTGTTTCACATGTACTTAGCCTAGCAAGATACCACTGAGAACATTATAGAGCTTAAGAATTTAGAGATTAGATGTCTACTTACTGGATAGGTGAAGTTACACTTGAATTTTAAATATTACCATATTTTAGAGAATAGTTTTTAATTAAATACAGAGAAGCAGCAGGTATCATGCACACAGTTTTTTTTGACATCTCAAAATCATTCATTCTGTTTTATATTCTTATTTTCTATGACATGTTTTCAATTATAGTTTCCAATACTGTAATTAAATAATCATTGAAGGTATCTATTTAGCATCTATTAATCTCAGTGGATTGTAGGTTTCATTGAGCATTTTATCTTGTTTGCCTGTCCTTATTGCTTAATTTTTAGGTATTGCTTAATTTTTTAGGTTTGCTTAATTAGGTTTGCTTAATTTTTTGGGTTTCAGTTTCCACCTATGAATAACAGGATGCAATAACATGATTTACTAGTAAATAGCATGAAGTTGTAGTTAAGTGCATTGATTCTGGAGTCAGAGAAACTTAGTTTGCATCTTAAATATGACAACTGATAATTACATGAACCTGGGTTATTTACCAGATATCCAGTAAAATTTTGTTTTACATATGTTTTCCCTTCTATAATTTTAATTTGTGCATTTTAGAGATTTTTTTCATAGATCTACTTCTTACATAGAGCCCACTCTGTGTATTCTAATACCTAGCTTATTTTAGACTTGTCTATTGATTTTCTTTTCTTTTAATATGGGCCATGTATCATTTTTTTTTCTCTGTATATCTAGATCTCTATTTCCCTCTACTCCTCTTTCTTTCTTTAGGAATTTAAGATTATACCTCAGAAATTGTGAAACATTCATTTTAATTCTGGATCTTGTTATATTTCTCTGGGCACTACAAAGGTTTTGTTTGTTTGCTTGCTTGTCTTAGTAGCAGACAACTGCCTTGGGTAAACTCAAATTTCAAACTCTACCTTGCATGTAAAGTGCAGCCACTGAAATCAATTTTCAAGTTTTGCTTTTTTCAGATAATTATTTGGTCTGCTTGTATTTCTCCCCATGCATTTGTAAGTTAAAAATCAATAATTAAAATGGCACCCCTTCTATGACCTAAACTAGGGGGCACAAGCCAAGAGCCAAGGTATGGCTGGACTGGTCTTCTGAATAAACTGCATTATCAATAAAAAAGAAGTTGTTTCCTAGCAGATAAAGTTCCCACTCCCCAGGAAATAAGACTCTGAATTAATAGTGTAAATTTTAACAACCCTTCATATGTTCCTCAATGCATAGACAGCATAAAAAGATACATTAACTGGCAGAATCTAGAAAACCCAAGAGTGGGAACTGCAATCAACCCAGACATGGTAGCTCCTGGCAAATGGTGGGGCAGGCACAGCCACAGGAGACAGATATGACAGTCCTCAGCACTGTCTGAGAGACAATCTCCATGGGTCAGAGTGGGATTCATTATTTCTTGACAGTAGAGACTAGTGCAGACTTCAACAGGGGTGATACTAAGGAGATACATGTCCACATAGAACAGGAGGTAGGTGGAGCAAGGAACCTAGGGACTGTGGTTTTGAGTAGGGTACACTTGTGGCAGGGCTGTCAGCTCAGCCAGGCGTACTGAGGTGGGTAGAGGAAAGATTGTGAAAGCATACTCCTTAAAGGAAGAGAAAAACTTATGGAGGAGCTGGGTTGCTCAACACAGGTTGGGATTCTGGTAAAGACACTAGCTGGGTAGGTAGTCTGATGTGCAGCTCCCTTTTTGGCCCCTTGGGATTAGTAATTACCTTGTGAGGTACACTGAGAACACTAGGCTACTGAGTTTCTCATACTAACCCCCAGAGATAAGGAATATTGGGGCTGCCTCCAACACAGGTCAGCCCCAACCCACTTCATCCACACTAACATCTAGATCCTTCCATGTTGATCCCCTGCTCCTGACTCAGCCATTACAAAATAGTTCTAAGTACATATAGAAGCCAGCAAAGGTCTTATTTAAATAATTAATTAATTTAATTTAATTAAACACCACCACAGTAAAATCTCCACGAAGTGTAAAAGTTTTACCTTCTAAATTACTACTAAAGATATTAAAAACAGTAATACAATAGGAGCTCTAAAGAAGCAAATAGGCAGACAAATATGAAATATATATATATTATATAATGTATATTACATTATGTAATATTATTATATTATATAATTTATGTATATATGTGTATATATATATATATATATATATATATATATATATATATAAAATGTGAAAATACGATATCTTAAGAGAGTATGACATCGCAAGGTGAGAACAACTCTACAGAACCCAAAAAAGATGGGAGAATAAATCTCCCTATGAGATAGAAAATTCAAAACTCCTGTAATAAAGAAATTCAAAGAGGTAGATGAAAAGCTCAAAAAGGAAAGTGAAAGTAATAAAGGAGAACTCAAAAAAGGAAGTCAAATAAATGACCAAGAGGGATTTGTTCCAGGGAATCAAGGATGGTTCCACATATGCCCCTCCCAATAAGTCCTACTCTGACCACTCTAAATAACATTAAATTCTCCCCCTACTACAATTCCCTATAGTCTGTCTTTACTTAATTTTCTTTTGTCCACAGCATTTATTTCTTCTAATATATTGGTAAGAATTTTTGCAGAGTTTGTTCATTGACATTCCACAGACACCTACAATTGTATGTCTGATAGAAAGTATGTACTCTGTAAATATGTTGAATGAGTGAATGAATTAGTAAATAAAAAGATAAATGGCAGAAAAAAACAAAAGCAAACATACAACAAGTACCCTGAATCAAAAGACAGCTTTTGGATCTAGTTCTATATTACCCTGTGTTGTGAACTTTAAAATTTCTTACAATTTCCCAGGGTTTCAGGTATATATGTTATTACATAACCTGTAAGGTCTTTCTATTTTTAGGGACACTATATGGGAGTGACTATCTTATATGACCTATAGAATTTAGTTTATATCACAATGGTTCTACATGATATCCTTCCCAGACACTTAACATTATGTAAAACACAGAGAGTATAATTTTCCTGTGCAATTCTATTTTCTTTCATCTGCATACCTTTAAAAGCCTTTTCCAATTTTACTGTTATAAAAAACTCAATAGAGAGGGAGATAAATTGAATTTTATTATGTAATGTAGAATGAGTCAAATCACAGTCAAAATGCTTCAGATAGAGGCATTTCCTATTAGACAAATCAATCTTTTTCTTGAACAAAATCTGACTATCAATTCTTCTCTTTCAAACATGGCATGCTTTGATTCTCAGTTTAGTGAAAACATCTATAGTTTTCATTAGAAAACTATAGAACCAATCATTCTCATCTTAAGGATGCCATTGACCATTTTATGACAGCCTGCCTCTAATGTGCTTTAAAATATAAACAAAAGTTTGAAAAAGAGTAGACTCGGAGGTTAAAACAATGTGCTTTGTTCTTTTTTTAAATGTTCTCAGATAAATCATGTATCATTTTGTTTTTATTTCAACAAATGTCTGTATGGTTTACCCTGAGAAATAGTTTGTGCCAGAAGTAGTTTATGTTCAAGAAGCACACAGTATGTTAAAAGATTAAGGATTAATGAAGTCTGGCTGAGCAGCATATCTAATTATGAATTTGATATTTAAAAGCTGTGTTACAATTTACATATTGCATAATGCATGTTTGCTCTCTTTCAGGAATAAAATATATCATTCCGTAAATAGACACTTTTCAGAGATCTTCACTGTACAGATCTTCACTGTGAAAAGGAAGAAAATATGATTGCATAACTAAGTATATATTAGAAAATTTCAATAAAATTCTAGTTCTAATCAATTATAATACCTAATTTAAAACTATCTACTCATAAATATTTGCTGAGTATGAAATGAATAATAATATTTATTAAGTAACGGTAATAAAAATAATTCTTTTTCAGATACTATTATTCAAAAATTCCAAATCATTTATATTATACTATTCTTACTAAGTTAAAGACAAAAAGAAAACCTCTACAGAGGTATTGCTTACTACTGTAGAAAAACATTTATTCTTTTTCTTCAACAGCATTCCTTACTATGTCAAACAAATTCCTAATGAGAAGGCTATCTATAGTAAAAAATCTTGATTGCCAGTAGAGTTTTTAAAAGTTTGCTAATATGGTTAATAAGAAATCATGAATAATAAGAATTAAATTCCCAATCCTTACCGATCAATTCTTATTATTTTAAAATCTATCTGAAATGTCTTAGTCTTTTTGTCCAGCTTAGCATGTTCATGAATCTGAAGATAATTAAATCTGTGATAATTCAGGATATACAATCCCTCAGGTTCATTATTCTAAACATCAATTTCTATTCCACAGCGGGAGATAAAATTATAGAGACGTAATAGGGCTTGATATTGGTCAGTTTGATGCCAAGAAAAAACCTAAAATAGTATTGATCATTTAATAAATATCTAAGACCCAAATATTAATTTATTGTTTATTGTATCTCCCATGTAAAAAAGGAGAAAAAAATGAATTATATGAAATTTCCCTCCCTACATTTTCACTTTTTATTTTCTTTTGGAGGGTTGGCATTTTATTGCATACATTTAAAAGAGATTTCTTAAGTACTAGGAAATTCAATGGTGCATTTACAAAGTTACCAGTTTTCTCTTGATTGAGCAATCAAAAAGTTAAGCTGTTATCAGCTATTTCCCAAAGCAAAATTAACTGCCAATTTGTTAATTATTCAATGATAGTGCATACTGACTTGCTAATTTACTGTTTGGAGATTTTAGCTGACAATTTAAAAAATGTTTTTTAGTAATTTTAAGTTTAGTATCATTTTCTAAACAAAATAAGAGAAAAGGAAACTTTCTTGGTAGCAAGTAAATATTAATGAGGTACTAATATTTCCAATTCCAGGAAAGTTTGTTTAGACACATTCTTCCTTGTCTCTTCCACTGAATGTGACTCCAAATCCTAGGCACAATACATAAAGCAACTTTCTGAGAAATCTGAAATGTAAGTAGCAGGCGAATTAAAGAAGAGAGTAGAATGCAAAAGTCCACCGAACTGGTATAGATTGACCACTTTTCTTCCACTCTTGCCTGCCTTAACTCAGAAGTCAACTGATATACATTGTATCTATCAGGTGCAGACTGAAGGAAATCTGAAAGAAACCCTCTCCTTCTGGGACAAGGAGTATGAAATAGGATTACTATGGGACAGATAAAATGGTGGAAATACTATATACTTTTTTCTTTTTCCTTTTATACCCATACAAACTTCAGGCAGTTCTATAGCAACCATAGCAAATGGACATAAACACCAGCGGTATTACTCTCAGAGTAATAAACATTATTTGGCCAGAGAACCTGTAGTACACAGAGTGGGGCAAACATTCTCCACACACCTTCTCTCTACGCACATAGCCTGGTTCTAGACACATTACTGGTAGTTTTGTTGTTGTAGACTTAATCATCTGGTCTCAGGGAATGGAAAGGCTACGTGCTTGCAGGCATAGTGGAGAGACTAATTATTGTTTTTATTTGAATTCCCAAAAATATTATGCTTAAATTGTTCGTGAGCAGAAATGTCGCATCCTGACTTTTTATAGGAACACTTCCTTGAAGGTCCTTAACCTTTAATGTGACCTTGTCAAGCAATAGGAGCAAGCTCAGATGTGATGATATTTAAGCTCAGGTGTGACATCTCCCCCTCTTTTGTTTTTTAAATGTAGGTGGCCCATTTGGACACACAGATTAGAAATTGAAGTAAAAAGTGAACGAACAATTAATGGGAGAATAAGTAAAAAAAAACAATTATGCAAACAAAAATTATACCTGTATCAATAACCCAAAAAATCCAATTGTTGGATTTTTTTTATTCAAAAAGCTATATTTTGAATACTCTGAAATATATCATTGGCTATTTGTTCTAGTGGGGGGGGGGTAGACAATTCAGATATGCTTATCTGTCGAATTTGATTTTGTAAGTTATTTAAATCAGGAGCTAAATTTGTATTGTTCTAGATGCCGAGTAAATGGTGTTTTATTTTACCCCAAGAATCTGAATTATTATGAGGAAAGGGGGTAATACAAATCCAATTATATATAGGAAAGGGGGTAATACAAATCCATATATATATGACATTATATCTGGTGGTCATTTGGGTCTAAATACTTTGGATTTGATTACCTATATATATATGATGGCATCTTCTAAGGCATTAAGTCTGGTTTCAATTTTTCTATCAATTTTTTTCCTGTAGGGCCAAAGCTAAGGAAACATTATGAGATAGATTATTAACATGTTCTGCAGTATGTAATTCATGAAATCAATGCTGTGGTAGATACAGTAAGAGAAGCAATTAAAGTAATAAGAGCAGTTATTCCTAAAATCAAAGAAGCAACAAAGCATTTAGGATGCATTAACTGATGTAACTTAACCAAAATCTGAGTTCCTACATCATCATACCAATCTTTTTTAAGGGTGACAGGAAGCATTACATAGGAGGGCTGATGAACAGTCATGAATGTAGTATAATCTTCTGGCAAGGAAGAATTAATACAATTAGTTAACAAGCAGTCAGCTTGTTAATATCATAAAACATCTGATAATCTGATGATCAACGGTTTATATTTAGAACACGATAAACTCAGATTTCCCGTTTTGAATACAATTGAAAGTATCAGAAATTAACTGAGATTTAGGAAATATAGTTTTAAATTTTAGTGTTGCAAATGTTTTCATTTGTTTCTGAGCTTCATTTACACATTCATTAAAAGACTACCTGTATGAATTTTTTTTTTTTTGCAATTTAAAGTCAAAACCAATTGGTATTTTATTGAAACACAAAAATTTTAAAAATGTTTTATTACTTTCAAAAACAGAACAAACACAAAACTTTCTGATCCTATTTAATAATTCTAAGTTGACTTTTTCAACAAACCATTTTTAGTCACTTTAATGACCTACTTGAGTTGAATTCATGATGTATATTGTCATTTGTGTCAAACTTAAGTCTTCAGAGGATCCAGAGAGGACATTTTAACTATAAAGTATTTGATTCTGATGTTGCAGATAGATGTGGCTTCGGAATATTAACTCTCTCATTCACTGGAACCATTTTAGATATACCGGTGGGACACCGTCATTTCATGATTCATTCAACTCTCAGTTATCCTTAAAAATTGGAATTGGTAGAATTTGGATGAATGAAATTCTCAAATAACCCCTGATCTACTGCAGTCATTAATGATCACATTTCTAACTAGCTTCTGGTCAAAGATTCCAGGAAATGAGCAAATGACAGTTTTTAAATTCACCGCAAAGTTGTTTTCATTTCTACCAGCCACGAAATGCAGGTAGGTGATAACGAGCAGAGGAAAATGGTAAAAATTTGAGGAACCAAATGAGGAGAAGACCAGGAAAAATAGTTGACCCAGCTATATAAAATGTGAATGTTTCATTTTCATATCAGTTGTGGACTACTTTACTGTATTTAAATATGCTTGCTAATATTTTTATGAATTTTAATATATGTCTAAACCCTATCAAAGTTTAATTTAGAAAATGCTGAACACTATATAGTGAAAATATCGCCACATATTAAGCCAAATAAAAATACCTTAGTCAATTATTTATTTAGTAATACAGGAATAAATTTCCTGATCAGTGGAAACAAGGTATTTGACCTAGATAACTTTGGATCTTGCTCTGACCAAAATATTGTTATTTTAACCTATGTACAAAGTATACTTTCTTAGACATTATAGGAGATTCAGGATATTTTAGATATGTTCCTAATCTTAACAAACTTGAAAATTATTTGAAATAGATATATTCATGTGGAAGATTGTAAGAATTGCTTACTAAACAATTTAAGAATCTGAGCAAACATAGTATTATTTGCACATATTTATACAAGGAGGTTGTAGGAAAGCATGATGAATGTTAATATTTTATCTGACTTTAGAAGTATAAGTATTATTTTTATAGGTGATTATGGGAGCTAAAAGGCATTCAAACTAAGAATGAATAAAAACAGGTGCATGGTATACCTGGATGACCAGTAACAGTCAAATCCTACTACTTGACTTTTCTTCTTAAAACATGTAGGCTAATCTAGTTCAATGAATTGAAAATATATTTTGGAATACTATTCAACTGTAAGATGAATCTTGCCATTTGTGACAACATGCATAGACTGGATGGGATTATTCTAAGCAAAATAAGTCATCAGGAGAAAGAGAAATAAGACTTTTTACACTGATTTGTGGAACATAGAGATACACAACTAAGAAACTGCTAAAAAGAAATTAAACCAAATCCTAGCAATCTGACTAAAAAATTGAGAATATAAGAAAGGGAGAGGGGAGGTTGTTCTAACTTGCATCAGAAAATGTGTGAGTCTCTACCTCTGAATCAAATACAATATTATAAACCACCATTACCTCAAAAATGCAATAAAAAGTAATTAACTAAAAATATATTTCATGATCTACAATGTGGGCTTTGAAGTTCCTCCTGATAAGAACCATAATGATTGAAAAATATGATCCTCTTTACCACCAAATCTACTTGCCAGAATCTAGACTCACATGAGCTGCTCACCTGGCCATTTACTATTGATGACCACTCTGGTTTCTCTCTGTCTCTAGTTTTTCTCTCACTGTTGTCTTTCATATTTACCCTTAACTATAACCATTCCAACTGTTCCTTGCCAGATCATAAATGACCTGCATATTGCTAGTTTCAATGGCCAACATTCAGTCTTGTTTATTTGACCTTTGATAACATTTGGCCTTTCCCTTAATATATCCTTTCCTTGGTTTCCTGGACAGTACTCCATCTTCATTTTTCTTAAAATCACACTGATGTTTCGTCCTAATGTCCTTCGTGTATGTGTTTGCTTATTTATTTGATGTCTCTCCTTGTCATTGTTCTTCTTATCTAGTGATTGCTTTCATCTATGGGCCAGTTATATCTGTATATTCATTTCTAGCCAAGATCATTTTTTAGACCTACAGACTCCCGTATCCGTTGCCAGTTTGACATCTTTATTTGCAAGTTTCTCAAATTAGCATGAATTTAAGAAAATTCTTACTGACCATCTTAGAAACATCTACAGGCAATCTTCCGCATATTATTTTAAAGCAAATCCATTCTTTCAGTTACTTATGCCAAAAAAACATGAAGTCACATTATTCTTGACTTCCTCTGTCTCTACTTGCCCACATCAGATAATAAGAATTAATAGAGCATCTGACTATGCTTCCCCTGGTTTGAGACATCATCATGATATGTCTGTATTATTGCCAATGCCTTCTAATCATCTTGCTTATTTCTACACTTGCTCACTTACAATTTCTTATCACTGAGACTGATCCTTTAAACCACAAACAGATGTCAGGGTATTCCAAAACCAGCTATGACTCAATCTCTCACTTTAAACACCAAAGTCATCTCAAGGCCATTGTGATCCTCAGTCTCATTACCTTTCTGAGCTCATATTTTAACTAGTTTTCACCTCACTCTTGCTACACATTCATATTCCTTTCTATTTTTGAACATGCCAGGCATGCTCCTATTACAGATTTTCTTCATTCTGTCTGGTCTGCCCTTCCTCAAAAATCTGAATTGGCAACGCTCTTTCCTTTACATTATTGTGCAAATTTTAATTTCCCAATGAGTCAGTCCTAAACTGATTTTCCTGTTGATCATCCTGCCACAAATATTCTAGCATGTCAATTTTCAATAATTTTTTCCATGTCATTTTACATTTTCACATATATGTCAAACATTATAACACACACTATACACACACATCTGTATGCATATACAATATATAGACTATGTATCACCTTTTAAAACACTATACATTTACTACTTTATTATGTTTGTTTGTCATATCTGAGTAGAAATTTTGTTTCTTTTGTCCATTGGTGCATCACAAGTATCTAAAATTGTTTTTGATAAGAAATAACACGATTCCTCAGACTTTTTCTTCTATCAGGTGTTATGCACTCTTCTTTGTCTATTCTTGCAGTGTGACTCTCAGAAATAACAACTACAGTATTTAAGATTTATTATATACATATATTGTACCAGGTCCAATGATGATTCATTTGTACACAGTAGTCTTACAAATATTCCCCTTTAGAAATAGCTGATTGTATTTTTTTCAAAGATTCATTTATTTATGCATACAAGAGCTGGGGTGTAGGCCAGTGGTGTGGGGTGGTGAGAGAATTCACCAGAGACAGAGTGGAGAGCAGAACAGGCAGATCTACTGAAGTACACTGCTGAGGTGAGCAGAGGGCAAGGCAGTAGAAGTCTGCTGCACTATGTGGGAAGCTCCCAAGCTAGGGAGCGAACTCTTGCTGCAGTGGTACGGATAGTGTTATAATGCTGAGACTTAACCTGTCGCGTCACCAGGGAGGCCCAATAGCTGATTGCATTAACCTCAGATTGCAGTTGAAGAAAATCATAAAGAGATAAACATGATCATAGTCCAACAAGGGAAGGAGCTATTAGCTATTACAAAACATAAACCTCCCTCCTAATACATAACTATTAATGTAGATTTCCATTAATTAATATATTTGGCATGGCCAAATATAATGGATACATATGTATATAAAGTTTTTAAAATATACACATAATTTAGATTAATGAAAGTTAAAATTTAGCATAATTTACATTTATTTACTCTATGTTATTTTTGTATGTCTTTGGTTTGTTTATTAAGAGATATTGTACAAAAGATGTTGACAACCTAATAATGATAGATTTGAAATACGACAAGATTTTAAATTTCTAAGAAATCTATTAAATACCCAAATATAATCAAATATTTTAATGACACTACCAAAGAATTTTTATATAAGAGACAGAGAAAATAAATCTTTTATATCCTATAATTTATTTTAAAATATACTGCAAATATTTAAAAATGTTTAACTTAACAGAATTAGTGTAATTCTGCAGAGCTGAGAAAGTGAGTCCAAAGCAGTATGAGGCTTCTTAACTCTTTACAGAATAAGAGTTTTAATGCTGGTAAAGAAATATTAGTCAGGAGTCTATTTCAATATGAATAGACTATTTTCAAAGTTTTTCCCGATAAATGCAGACAATCTTATTTTTATGGATTCCACTTATTCAGAAGCTCAGTGAAACTGGGCACCTGTGTCTTTTCCCATCTTACAAGGACATAGAAAACTGCCCTGTACTACCTTCTGCTCAAGCTATTTTTTAAATTTTAAATATCAAACTTATATTTTACTCTTAAGAAAATGATTTTAAAATAAATTGTACAATGGATCAATTATTTTTCAAATGGTAAAACATAGAAAATGAGTTCCTGAATAAGTATATATCATATTTCTGATTCTGTTGATATGATAATCAATTGAAAGATAGTTATTTCTGTTCCACAGTTACAAGCCATTTCCAAAGATTAAAAAATCATTATATATTGAATTTTCTTTATATACTAAATTATTATTGTATTTCATGCAAGTCTACTTGTAACACACATAAACACGAACATGAAAGCTCTCTCACATACATATTTATGATTTTTTCTCTTCCTGTACCAAGTACTCCTAAAGCCTGATAGTCTCCCTGTGATTCTATGATGACAAACTCATATCACATCCTTATAGTCTAGTGAAGAAGTCTTTTTTTTTTCATAATATATATTTTTATTGTTATTTATGTCTTTTACATTTTGTATTCCCCTTGGGTAGCCCACCACCAATTCACCCGTGATCCATCTCTATGGTCCCTTGTGTTCTTTTCTATTCCATTTTGTGCCCTTTTCCTTCCCTCCCTCCACCTCTCTCCTCCCCCC